>CAKNYM010046693.1:79684-98036 GCA_932195095.1 Andricus curvator
AATAAATACTAACGACCCTAATGCCAATTGAAAAAATCTTCTTTACAGTCTTGATACTTGGGTCAATTAATAACGATATCTTTCGAAAAAACAGAAAAGATATCATCTAACTATATTAAATTGAGTATACATATCATGTTTTAATTTTTTTGCGAAATCACGTCTTTCTGCAATTTATGTCACTTGTATTTAGTCGAAAAATCAACATAACAAATCAATTGTACTATGCATATTTCAAGTTTAAATTTCAAAAGAGTATTCCATCAACGTTTGGAAGGAATTTTCAGAAATATTTTGTTAATATTCCGTCAATATTCGAGGGTAACATTCGATATACTTGCAGAACAATATTTCGAATTCATTCCATAGGAACATTCAGGGAACGTTCAGGGCTATGCTCGGGTAATAAGGTTCGACACGAATGTTAAAGCACATGTAGGGCCCTATTCCGACAATATTCCTTAGAAATATTCATGCCACATTATACGGCAACATTCCCAACGCGGAAATTTTAATTTTCCTCATATCTGGACACAATAGTCTGCGGGAATATTTCCAATTTTACAATGACATATT
The DNA here is from genome assembly GCA_932195095.1 of Andricus curvator. Classification (NCBI taxonomy): domain Eukaryota; kingdom Metazoa; phylum Arthropoda; class Insecta; order Hymenoptera; family Cynipidae; genus Andricus; species Andricus curvator. Next base: position 80,261 of record CAKNYM010046693.1, read on the forward strand.
TCCGGAATTTGAATATAATGTAGCGTGATATGCGAGTAAAATATTAAACCAAAATTTTGGAATTCCATCGTTTGAAATTATTTATGATTCTTGTCTAGTTATAAAATCCATTCTAATGTAGGAGATATTTCTGCCGTGATTTGGAACAACACTGTTAACTGCAAAATGAATGAAGCCGAGAAAATAAACAATAACTGTTCGAATCTTTATTCGCGTGTATCGCGGATTATAATTAATTTTCTGAACTTCTTTTGGTTGTTCGTGACTTATTTGCACATGATCTTTTCATTTCTGTGAACAAATTGTTTTAAAATTTTAATTATTCGTTGAAAATTAAGTTAACGGTATTGATTGGAATGCTAAAATTCAGGAAATCGCCATAACCGGCAGTTACGGCTCTCTTCAAATTACGGACCTGAGAAACAGGCCTGTCGTAATTTGAGAGAACGCCGTTCATGGCAAAAGAATATGAAATAATGGAATTCTCATAAATTATTATTTAATTATGAAATTATAATTATTATGAAATAGTACATATTCTTAATATCAAAGTCTCTTGTAGTCTCGAAATTGTCTAAACAAATATTTTCCATAAACTTGGCTAGTCGTCAAAATCACCCATATTCTTTCGGGACGGCTAGACACAGCCTATTAATATTATTGTTAATAATTTAAAAATGTTAAATTGTGAATTTTCCAAATTTGAATACTCTTCAATTTAAAAAAATTCGCAATTCAATGTTCTACAGTTTTGAAGAGTTACAATTGACAATTATTCTTGAATTTTGAAATACAAATTATTCAATTTTCCAGAATTATATTTTAAGGTATGTCATTTGAAACATTTTTTTGGAATTGTTCAAGTTTGAAGAATTAAAATGGAAAAATTTTCAATTTTGACGATTTGCAATTTGAAACTCTTCAATTTTGAGGATCGCTAATTAAAAACGCTTTAATTCTGAAAGATTAAGAAATATAAATTCTTAAATTGTGATGATTTTGAAGATCAAAAGTCAAGAGTTTTCAATTTTAAATCTTCCACATTAATGAAATTTCAAATGGTAATCTCAAAATTGCAGAATTGTTAATTGTAAAACATAAAACTTTTATCATTTTTAATTGGAAATGTTTTAAATGAGAAAATTTTCAATTTCAAAGATTGATAATTTAAATTTTTACCATTCTGAAGAGTTACAATTAAAAATTCTTGAAAATAAAAAATATAGATTCGCAAATTATTCCATTCAGAAGACTTGTATCTTACAGTAATGTAATTTAAACGTTTTTCAAAAGTTTAATTTGGAGGATTTACAATTGAAAATGCTTCAATGTTAACGACTAGCAATTTAAAATTCGTCAATTTTGAATTTTTTCAATCATTAATATTATTATTATTAATATTATTATTCATATAAATAATTATTTTATGCTTTTCAAACTGATCTTTGAATCGGCCAAGTAGATATTAATGTTATAAATTTCATAAGATTGGCAGTCGAACTTTTTTCTTGAACCAAAAATATAGATAAGAATATTATAACTGTTATTAAGTTTCATGAATAACGATTAATACGAAAATCTCGCGGAATGAATTCATGTTTATTTATTAAATGTACATAAATTCCGAATGAATTAAGTATCAGGAAGACTCGAAATTATTGATTCAACAGAAAAACATTTTATACACACTTAGGTTATAATCAAAGAAATTTTAACAATCGAATAAAATATTACAAAATATATTTTTTAAATGATAAGTCTGAAATAAATTACTAAGCTCAATTTGAATAATAAATAATATATTCAACAAATGTTTAAACTCAAATAAATTATGACGAGGTCCTCTGGACAGAAGTAATCAGATCAGGAACACCGTTGCTGGTATTATTACAATTTTATTAATTTCTTTTGAAAATTTTCAACTAATTGTTTCCATTTCAAACAACTGAAATTATTTAAAAACATTATTTTCCACCTATTACATTTTTCAACAATTTAACTTCTTGTTACCTTAATAGCGTTATTAATTTATAAACAATACCGACTTTCAATAATAATTTTGCATTTTGCATCTTACAAGAAATACAGTTACGGCGTTTCTCGAAATTCAAACCTTTTTTCTCTGGGCTGGATAATTCCGGAGAACGCCGTAAGCACATACGAACCTCTCTAAAATCACGACGGTTCGAGATAGCCGTCCGGTATTTTGGTAAAGTTCGTAACTGTCCGTTACTAACTGTCAGTTGCGGCTTTCTCAAATCACAACTTGCCAATCTTCGCAGTTAACGGTGTTTTCCAAAAATTTTGCAATAATTACTTTTAAAGTTATCAACAATTTAAAGATATTATTTGAGTAATCAGGTGTACCTTTTTTTTACAATTCCAACGATATAAAAATCTCATTTACGATTTTTTGCTGTTGACGATGTTTTTCTAAATCACGGCAGAGTTAGTTAATCTGTATATTATACCGGGTGTCCAAAAAGTCCCGGGACGGCTGAATATTTCCTCAGGTAAGATATTTTTCAGGGCGGTCAAGGTCATTCTTGAAGGAACTTTCAACAAGGAATTTAATGGTGACCTTTATTTTGATCTTGACCATGACCTTCACGGTCAATTCAAGGTCAAATTGATTTTTTAAAATGGGAACCTCTATTTTTGACCCCGGGAACTGAGAGAGCGGAAAATTTTACGTCCAGATATGACCTTGACAAATCGAAAATTTGACCTGAAAAGTTCAGGGCAAGGTCAAACAACGTACAGCAGGATGACTCGACCAGCATGCATTTATGAAGAAAATGTTCAACGCAAGAGTTGTAGAATTTTATACTCCCGATCGATTGGTGACTTTGACCTTGTCTATGACCAGAACCTTCACCAGGACATTTTCTTCAAAAATGCATGCTGGTCGAGTCATCCTGCTGTACGTTGTTTGACCTTGCCCTGACATTTCCAGGTCAAATTTTCGATTTGTCAAGGTCATATCTGGACGTAAAATTTTCCGCTCTCTCAGTTCCCGGGGTCAAAAATAGAAGTTCCCATTTTAAAAAATCAATTTGACCTTGAAATGACTGTGAAGGTAATGGTCAAGATCAAAATAAAGGTCACCATTGAATTCCCTGTTGAAAGTTCCTTCAAGAATGACCTTGACCGCCCTAAAAAATATCTTACCTGAGGAAATATTCAGCCGTCCCGGGACTTTTTGGACACCCTGTATAATGATCTCAAAGCCGCCACTGTGTCAAGAGTTTTGCCTGATTAAAAATTGACCTTCATTACTGCCCCCCTTCCTCTAAATAACTGACTGTGCCATAACCTGTGTGGCTGACTATACACCATCCTGTACTACTGATCCATTGAAGGCAAATTATACGTTGACCTGCACTACTGCTTCTTGAAATACCCCTTTACCCCATTGTTTGACTGTAAGTTAAACGATGCCACTGAAAGTTCCCCAACCTCTAGCCTGACATAGGTACCTATCCACTCCTTATGCCGCAAAGTGGGAAAAAAATTACTTCTTTGGTTCAAAATATTGTACAGTCCACACATATTGACCGATTTGGATGTGAAAATTTGAAGAAGAAAAACTGATAAAATTCTCTAGAGAGGTTTTGATAGGAAAATTGTTGCAATTACCTAAGTTTCATAGAAAAAAATTAATTTATAAGAAGAATAAAATTTTCTTTTTTTACGTCTCGGAAAATTTATAATTAATAAATTTAGATAAGAGAACCTAAAAAATACGACACCTTCCAAACTAATAGTTGAAAGTTATTTGAAAAATTAAATTGAATTGATTGCGTTTCGGAAACTCAGCTGGTTTCCCTCATCAGATCTTAAAACAGTTTAAAAATATTCCGTGCAATTTTCTTTATGTGTGAGTTCCATGTCTTTAGAAGAATAGAAAAAACTTTTTAGGTACCGCTGTAGAAAGATTTGTATTTTATATTTATGTAGTGAAACTATTGTTTAAATTGTGGTAAAGGCAATAAAATCTTTTTGTGAAGACATGGAACTCACACATACAGAACATTGCACGGAATCTTTTCAAACTGTTTTAAAATCTGATGAGGGAAACCAGCTGAGTTTCCGAAACGTGATCGATTCGATTATGCTTTTCAAATAAAATTCAACTGTTAGTCTGGAAAATGTCTTATTTATTAGGTTCTCTTGCCTACATTTACAAAGAATAACATTAGCTAAAGAAAAAAATTAGTTAAAGAAGTTTCATCATGATATAATTACCAACAAAATTTTTATAAACAAATTTTTTTTTAAAGTATGTTGTCTATAATTTTCCAGAATTGTACGTTTTTTAAAAATACATTTTAAGAAATTTGGATGAAAAAATACTATAATCGAGAAAATTTCTTTAGGATTATTCTGGTTAAGACTATAAACAAATGCATTATTTCGGCATTCGTGGACAAAAAACTCGTTGTGCCAGTCCTTTGAATTGGGAACTTTATGATAATATGAGCAACATATTCATAAATTAGTTGGTAAATTTAATGTTTTTTAAAACAAATTTAAGAATCATGTGCATGAGTTGGGCGTCTGACGACGGAAAAATTCGTTTTTTTATGTCTGACCTTTTAATTGAAAACTTTATTATAATCTCAGCAATATTCATAATTATTTGATAAATATAATTATTTTTTCAAACAAATTTAATAAAAAAATGAATTATTCGGGTATTTTTCGATGGAAAAGCACGTTTTTTTTTTAAATTTCAGTCCTTTCAATTGGGATCTTCACGATAATTTCAGCAAATTTGATAATTGAATTAAGAATTTTATGTTTTTTTTTTCAAACAAATTTAATTTAAAAATGCGTTATTTGGGGATTCGTCGACGGAAAAAATCGTTTTTTTTCAATGTCAGTCCTTTCAATTGGAAAATCCATGGTAATTTCATCAAGATTCATACTTAGTTGATAAATTGTATGATTTTTAAAACAAATGTGATAAACAAATGCGTTTTTTGGACATTTTTCGACGAAATTTTCTTTAACGCTAGTACTTTTAATTGAGAACTCCATGATAATTTCAGCAACATTCATGATTATCTGATAAATTTTATGATTTTTTAAAAACAAATTTCATAGACAAATGCACTATTTGGCCATTTTTCGGTTTATTTTTCAATGTGAGTCTCAGTCTTATTTAATCGAAAAATTTAAATATTTTGTGAAATCTTTCTTTTTCCAAATAAAACTAATCAATTTTCATTCAGTCGGAGAAATGTCTTCTTGTGTCGCAAGGAAGTTCCTTGACACAGATGGAATTTTCTCTTGAACTTAAGAGAATTTTCATTGTTCTAAAAAGAAATCCCTTTGCAAAGAAAATTATCCTTTACGACAAATCTTGCAGCCAAACAATTCTGTATAAGTCAGAAAAATATTCACGTGGTTCAAAAGAAAACAGACAAGAGAACGATGTTTATTTTCAAGACAACTTTTTACTGAGTGTCAGAGGAAATTGTTCAAAGGAATTTATTTATTTGTCTTAGATCCAGATTCAGGCAGTAAAAGGAGTGCAGAAAGTTTGTGGGAAGTTACGACCGCAGATTATAGTAGATGTGAATAACTTGTTGACAGAAGTTGGTATATTGGAACTATGAGACCGAGAAGACTATTGATCCTCTCCGGCTACAAAGCCGTTGTGCGACAGTGCATCTGTTTGTCTTGCTTTCTCTTGAATATGTATTTCTGCATTCGAGATGCGAACAATAACTTCCAGTGCAATATGAAATGGCTATAATCTTGAAATTATGTGCATCTCTGACAACAACAAATCTCAGGGTAACCCGAACACGTCGAAAAGCCAAATAAATTTTTCAAGACGCATAAAAACTATGCTTCATGTGGACAACAGTTTGAAAAGTAAAACTCCAACACGGTTTCCTTCCTTTTCCTCATGTTGTTTTTCAAATTTTATTAATCAGCTCTTCATTTATGTCTAATTCTTGTTTAAATTAATGTTGGTCAGTGGTTCTTAACGTTTTTTAGTTTGGAGAGAAAGTAACACTTACTTTTGAAATACGCCGCCAAGCCTCCAGCAATGATCATTAGTGCTAGGGCGTTAGCAAGAACTTGAGCAAACCTGAAGCGAAGTCTTCCCGAAGTCACGTAGTGGCTACTGGGTCTTCTTATATCTCTAATTATCTGCACAAAAACCAATAAAAAAACTTTTCCTCGAGAATTTCAACCAGCCATTTTATATTCCATCTATACGCAAACTAACCATAAGCATCTATTGTTCAAAAAATAAATTATTAATGGTTGTATATGGTGATTATTTTAATGTTAAATCTAGCAATTTTGGTCAAAACGTGGGTCGTCATTTAATAACACTCCTTTTTGATATTACGAGGTTATGAATAAGTAGTTTCATTCTATGAAGCCCTGAATATTAAGCACGAATATGAACTGCTGCATTTACCCAGAAAAGATGCATAATGGACTTTTAGATTAAAAATTCAAGACCTTTGAGCTTCAAAAAGAGAATTTTTATTAGTCTTTATGAAGTCCTTCCTTTGTATTAAATTACATTCTATTGTTTTCTCTCGCCGACTTTTTTTCAATTAAAATTATCAAGGAAATTGTATTTTCTGAAAATCAATGTATTTTTAAACAGTGCATTTGTTGAAAAACTTGTCTCAGCAACAAATTATAGAAAAATTATGAATGATAGTAATGAGTGTAACCAATGCCTCTTTGGCAGTTCAAAGACACCTTCAAAGGGATATGATTGATATAGAATGTTCGAACTAATTAGGCCACGTATGGCTTGATTTGCAGGAACCATTGCGGCTTTCAAAGATCAATTATAAAATGAGCTTTCAAAGGAGATTGGGAATTACTCACTCTGTGGTGTAATGACATATTACTGCCGGTGTGAAATCTCACGATGGTTTGCAAACTAGCTGGAGTGCTCATGGACTTCGTGATTGGGCTTCCTGGAGGATTTTCTGATTCGGGTGCCAATGCTCTGCCTAAATCAGATACATGTCACACATGTCATTCGAAATTTGTAACCCAGTATGAACTACTTCAATCACGAGTCCAATTTAATAAACCTAATTAATTATAATTAATAAACAATTTAAAAATCAGAAGTTTCTCTGAAAATATTAGCAGGGTGTCGAATCAGTTCCTTGTTCTTTTTTTGTGCAATTATCTTATTACTTATTTGCAAAAGAAAAAATTTTGTCCCTGATTCGAATTCTCAACTCTCTATCCAATTTCGTTAATCCTGTCGATGTCCTGAGTCACATTAACTAGAAATTTCTTGCTGTGAAGTTAATTATTTTAAAGTGAATTGAAATTACAAAATTGATATTTACGATATTTTCAACTCCCCTACCTGGAACTTTTCCATTTGTTTGTTTATGTGGTAGTAATGGTGCTTCCATAGTTTTGCTAGTATAACTTGGAGAGCTGGTCTGACTGAAACTGTCTGAAGATACATTGCTATCTTGCCGGATGCTGATGGGCTTCGGAACCGAACTTTGACAAATAGAACTAAGAGGTGGTGGGAGATTGGTCTGAGTAGCCTTAGGTAACTTCTCTAGTCTCTCATTAGTGTTCTTCTCCTTTCTCAAGTTGTTCTGCAACATGTTTCGAGCCTTCTCCATTTCAGCTTCGTACTTTATCCTCCATGATTTCTCAATTGCAGTGATAGTCCTCTCTTGAAGTCTCCTTTCTAGCTCATGAGAAGCCTTCTGTAGTTCCTCGAACTTGGAAGGCTTCTCCTGAAAGTGTCTTTCAATTTCTCGAACCCTCTGAGAATCATCCACTGTGATGTCCCCTACTTGATAAGCGTCCGATCTCTCCAGAAGGTGTCTTTCCAGGTTTCGGGAGGCAGCTTCAAGTTCCTCGAACTTGGAATGTTTCTCCATCTCTTGACGACTTCTGCCAACGGAAGAAATGTTCTCAAAATTTATCTCTCCATCTTGGAAGGCCTTATCCCGCGAGAAACCTTCTTCCTTCAGTGCCTCATCCCCATCGACGAACTTCAACCCCTCGTTCTGCGCTCTGGAAAGTGAAGAAAGGCGAAAACTTGAAAGGCTTTCGCAATGTTTTCACCCTTTCAAAGCCACTAAAGTCAATTGTCTACCGATCGATACAAGTTTTACTGGTGAAGCTTTATATACAAACTCAATAGGGTAACATCATAGCAGTCAAGAACTCCATAGTTTGTTTAAAAGGGATTCGAATAATACTCCACTTTTATCGCAACTGAAAACCTTTTGAACGCAAGTTTTTTAAGAAGCAAAGTGGATTGTAAAACTTCCCTGCTTCATGTGAATGTATAGATATGTTAATAGAATTTCAATAACAAAAGAAAAAATGTCATTATATTAACCCAAAAAAGAAAAAATTGTTTCTTTCCTTAATTAAAGTTCAGAAACAGTTAATTGATTTAATTGAATACATTTTTTTGTACTCAAAAACAATATATATCTTTAACTGGTTTAAACTAACACTTTTCGATATAACAAAAACAGAAGATATTATTGACGAAAAGTATTCTTTATATTTATTTTCTTTTATATATCCTATTTTCCATAAATTAATTTGAACCTATGCCGAGAGAAGTTCATTAAAAACGTATTATCTCCCGTTCTAATTTCGCTAAATCTGAAACGATCAGATGAAAACTTCAGTGCAGCAACTCAACCGTGATATGGTCTAAAGACTTAAGCTTTATGGAAACTCTATAGCAGTTCAATTTTCAGTGCATCAGTGGCCTAATTAATATAGCGAAGTGCACAGTTTCAGAACCGCCATCCACAATGACTGGTGCAATCTTCAAATAATTGCGAGATGAGAATACAATGATAAGTTTTATTGTCCTCGATCTCAAGAAAATAGATTATTTTCCATTTCCATCACACTAAAAAAATGCTATTGACTCAACAGCCTTTCTTCAAAAGAAAAATTTGTATTGATTCAGTTAAATACATATTTAGTTAAATAATAATAATTAATTTCGGTTCAATAATGACGCTATGAATTCTATAGTACATATATTTGAATCAATAAAAGATCTGTTCTTGAAGAAAAGCTATTGATTCAATAGCTTCTTTTTTGAGTATATTTCCAGATTGATTTCGCTGGACAGTCTACTAAAAGAAGCTTTACTTTGTAAAAATGTAGCGTTAAGTTTTCAACAAAGGAATCAAGTTTGCAATCACAAACTTCCCTTTTGCAAGATAACAAAGCAATTATTCTTCAAAAGATATTTCGAAAAAGTATCAAAATACTCTAACTTGAATTAACAAAATGTTTTTTAATCGATTTATGGAAATTGAATTGATTTCCTGCAATACCTAAAACTTTTCAAATTTTAGATCATAAAGGGTTATTCAAGTATTACGTAAGAATTTTTTTTCAGAGGGTTGGCTGACACTGCATATATAACACTCATATAACCATACAATAATTTTTCACTAGATTGAGGTTTGTTTTGGTCTCTTCCGTGAAAAACCTAACCACACAAAAAAAGGGGTTAGGAAAAGTTTTACGTAGTATTAGTGTGAGGAAATCAAAAAAATTCTTACGGATATTTACATGGGGGCAGGGCTGGTTAAAAATGATCTGAAAAATGCTTACGTAATACATGAACGACCCCTTAGGTATAGAACTTTCTGCTTTGACAGGCATTTTCTTGACACCAATGGTCTCTTTCAAGAGCAAATAGCATTTCCCCTTGACTAGGAATTTCTAAATTATGTTAGCAAACTTTGAGACATAAATATGTCTTAACTCCGTTTTTCGAAGACGAATGAGCACTGAGCTCATCTGAAGATTAAATTAAAATCTCACCTGCCCTTTTGCATCGTCGAACTTTGTTGCTGACGTTTCTCGACGGAAGTTCCTCGAAGTTCCCCGATGTTCGACTCTGTGTTCTTCATAATCTTCTCAAGATCCCTCGAAGCCTGCTGAAGTTCCTCGAAGCTCGAACGGTCTTTGAGGGCCTTGCTGAAATCGACCTTATCGAAATCCACAACGAAGTTCCTCTGCTCCAATCTCGAAGAATTCCTCGAGCGGGCACGATCGCTCTTTGGCATCTCGATGTTGATCAGCTTTCCACTTTCCGTCCCAAGATTTTGCCAGGGCTGCATCATCAGTGGCTCTAATAGTGTTGCAGACGTCGAGTCGTTACCCTGACTCGAGTTTTTATTGTCGTCTTGTCGGCTGATGGTTTTTTGAGCAGGGAGAAGAGGTCGCTCATTTTTTCTCCTTTTCGGAATCGCTGGGGGCCTCAGGGGTATCGGTGGAGGCGCTACCTAGGTAAAAGATTTCCGTACATCTCGTTAATCTGAGGAATTCTCATATCCAGATCAAAATTTCGACGTCTCAGCGCTGTGTAAATATTTAGCTTGAAAAGATTATTTGAATTCGAGAGGTGAAATTCTACTGTTATGACTTGTTTGAGAAATATTAAATAATAAGGTACAGCTTTCAATGTGTATTAACCAAGCTTCCCATATCCGAGAAATATAATATAGGGTCACCCAGCTGAAACCAAATTTTTTCATCCTTCGTTCCCTTTTCTTTTTTGATTTCGTGAATAAGTAATTGTATAATTTTCTTTTATCAGAAAACGTTTAAAACGTGGCCATAGAGACTTAAATAGCCCCAAAACGATGAATAATTTAATTAACGTTCATTTCCGTGAAAATAGTAAGTGTTTGACAGGAAACCCAAAACATGATACCAGATAAATTGTAGTCAAATAAATGCACCTCAATTTTGACGAATAAATAGTACCCTTGAACGTGAAAAACTACTATTTACAGAGGTTGGAACATAATATTGGAACGTATTAAAATATCAAATTTAACTATCGATTTTAAGAAGAACTACCCCATTATCCACATGCCTAATAAAAAGCACAATTTCAGGATAGACGAATTATGGTTATAATCGTTTCAAGGCTGTTCAAGGCCCCAGGACCATGGTTTCAACAATTTTCAAATAAAAGTATATTATACAGCCCCTAACAAATTAAAATTGAAAATCTTTCCTTTACACATACATGCAAAACCCTCTTTTGGTCATTTGTCATTGTAGAAGTTGTTAGTCGTTACGTCAATCGTATTGGGTCAGTGTGATTATACTCGATGTCGGTAAAGAGTAGGCAATCTCAGGTTTTTCATTTTAATTCATAAAGAAAAATATTATTCGATGAACGGGGCACAGCACTCACCCTTCGGCTCGGTTTCGCCTCGCCTTCAAGTTCGTGCTGGGCTTCACACTCGCAGTGAGCAAACCGCCCATTTGGCCTCTCGTATCGAAATATACTAGTTTAAGCTAGCTTCCCCAAACCCCTAAGGATTTATTTGCATTAAAGCTTTCACAGGTCAACACTTCGAGCTAATCAACAAATTTCTTCCGGAATTCTCTTTTACCAAATTTTGAGCTTCATATTTAAATAAAAGCATTGCAAGCATAAGCACGAATCGGCATACAGCTTCCAAATATTGGCAACTACGTATTTTACCCTTATTAGGCACTAGAATTTCTAAATCCCAAGAAATATTGAATTTCGCTTCCTTCTATCTTCTTGCTTTCGGGGTTTATTAAATTTTTTATGCTTTGCTGATGGTGAGTTAGCTTAATGGAGGTCATCTATTCATATCAATGAAATTTAATAAATTCAAGAATAAGTTGAGTATAAAATAGAATTAATGCTCTAGAGAATAAGTTTCGAAAGTTACGTTTAAATTTAAGATTATTTTTGAATTTGGGAACTTGTGGAATTTCATTGATGTCCATTTCATAAAGACTTGAAGAGAGACTTGCATAAGCTATTGGAGAATGAAAAGCAAAAGCAGCAGAGCATGTAGTACTTACAACGAGTTTCTGGTCATATTTTAAAGGAGCGTGTGAGCTCAATCAATGAAAACCACTTGGTAAGTATGTTTTCGTTAAGCTACGAATTCCTGGCACGTAAACGTTTGTGTATGTGTGTGTGAGAATCCCCACATGGTAGTATGTGGATATAGTGTGATGTTCCGAAAGCTCCCAGATTTTTCATGATAAATCTGAATACGCAAATAATCTGGAATAAAATATTCCTCTTATCCTATCGCTTTAACTGTGATTTGGGGAACTTCATGCCCAATTAACAAAATACCAACATTCATCTCACTGACATTGTTTACACTTAAACAACTTATTATACATACCAAAAGAAAAAAAAGTCTCGCATTTTTTTTGCAAAACTTTGTTATAAAAAGAAAGTGAAAAGTTCTCATTATAAGTTTTACCATTTGACTCACTAGTTATAATCGATTAATTGCAACTGCGTGATTGAAAAAAGTTTACACAATTAAGTAGATTTTCCAAATTTTAGACGATATCGTTTAGAAATTATAGATAAAACAAGTACGCAAAATGTCTTCTCACACGGCTGTCCAACATACAAATTTAAAATGAAAAATTACTTAATAATATTAACACTAGTTTTTAAATATTTAAGATTCACATATATTACGTATATTGAGTTGAAAAATATAAATATCAAGAGTAGAGTTCAATATTTTAGAGTGGACGATCTTAAAAACCAGTTCAAAATCTGTCTCACAAGTTTTTGGTCTGATCACTCTGTATTGCTATTTCAGGATAAAACTCGAAACTAATTTTTCAAAACTATTTATAATGCCGGCTGAAATGGTTAATTTTATACTCACGGTGATTTTATTATATTTTAATATTGATTCTCAAATAACAGTTAATAATTATTACTGTTTTTGCGTAATATGTTTTATAAAATGTCCGGTAATGCTCCGTATTAATTTACCATACTATAAAATGAAAGGATGTTTTTGAATGCTGAAGAGAAAATAAAATAAATCGTGAAAATAGTCCTTTTCCCCATATTTTTAAATATTTGTATCCGACCTGCATATATTTTTCAAAGATTTTTGAAATTTTTTTATTTGATCATAGTCGCATGTCCTGCCACGCGACCTTTAGCAACGTGGGTTTTCATATCCAGCACAAATAAATTAATTGATTTCTTAGCTTTATATTTTCAAACTCTATTATGTTACCCTTAATTAAAAAATATATTTTAAGGGGTTTGGAAATTTTTGTTTTCGAAAATCTCATTGTCTAAAATGGTAAATATTTCGACAATCACCCAACTGAACATGTTCAGGTAAGATTTGCCGTAGGATCCAAATTGCTCCTTTTTATGCTTTTGAATTATCTTCATAAAATTATTCAAAGTTCAATTTCTCGAAATTGTCCAATTCGACTTTTTCACATATTTTTTACTGCAAGAATCATTTTTGAAATAAAAATGTAAAACTTAATGGGCTTTTTACAGAATAAATAAGTGTTTAAAGAATAATGAAAGAAATTTATTGATTTTTCCAGCTAGAAAACCAACCTCAAGCATGAAAACCAGTTGAAAGTTGATTCATTTGCGCGGGTCGATATTCTATTTATCAATTATGCTTTATCGCATAACGTTTAAAAAAATTCGGTTTTAATATTCAAAAAAAAAGATTTTTTTCCCCAATTTTTCGAAAATTATACCTTACGAATCGGAAACTCTATAACTTTCTAAAACAAGTAAAATTATCGTTGTGTATTCTTCTCCGGCATATTTTGCCGGATTTTAATTTTCTCTTCCGGCACATATATCTCTTCTGGAGAGAGAAGTACCTAACCTCATTTCGTCAAAAGGAATCGTAAGATTATATGCAGGAGGGCAAAGAGGGATTGTCATATTTCACCCCAAATGAAATACCAAAGCCTTTTTCCAAGAGGAAAAGTACCGACGCGACGCACCGAAGTAAACGGAAGGAACTTCCTCTCATTGACGAAATTAGGTTAGGTACTCAATAGGTGCGTATCCTTTAATTTTTTATTCCAGCATATGCTGCCGAAGATTAATTTTTAAGCTTGGTGAAATAACCCTCGAATTCTTCGTAATTTATAATAAATTCTTTGAAATTCTGAAGTATAAAATTGCGAGTTTGATCACACTCGTCGTCCTTTCCAAGTTTTCGTGGAGAAGGGGACGGGGATACAGATATAGAGATGAAATATAACGTCCATCTGTAAAAAATATCACCCTTTCATTTTAGGAGATGAATTTTCAAACTTTCTGGAAGAAACCTGAAATTTTTTGGAATTTGTTAGAATCCTGCCGACTAAGAAATTACGTTGACGATAACACATTCTGGAAGAGAAAATTAAAATCCGGCATATTTTGCCGGAAGGCAATACTCGGCCAAAAATTAATAAATATAAGCTTTGCCATTTACGATAGAGGTGATAGATGTTTTTTAAATGAAACATATTTTTCTAGAATTATGTTTGGTCCCATGAAATTTTCTTTGAATCAAAGAAAAATATTCATTGGCTCTCAGTTAAAGAAATGGTTTTTAGTTCCAATGAAAATTTTTTTTTTATTTAAAATGATTTTCTTCATTTTAAAGTAATTTCTGGTTGAATGAAAAAAATTATGTTGAAGAAACGGATTTTTTAATTCAAGACAACTATGTTTTTGAATGCAGCCTTTTGAATACATTGGTGCGAGCATTAATTTTCGAGAAATCTAAAATGTATTTTTAAGAATAAAATTAACTTAATTAATTATTTATATATTTTTACTACATATGTTATTATATTATATATTATATATATCTTATATAACCTAATTAACTAATTAATTAAAGTCAACTACGTTTTTTTATTCATAACGTAAATTACAGGTTTAAATCTTTTGTGTACATCTGGTTCATAAGCTATAATTTTCTAAAAATTACAAAGAAATTTGAAACATTCGATCTAAATGTTATCAAAAACCTGATACGATAAAGCAATTTTACGGTCAAATTCGGATTCAGCAGATAAAAATCAAGCGGGAAAACTCATCTTGTCTTCGTTGAAAACTATAGAACTCGCTGTAGGATGTCAACCAATGCCATTGAAGCAACTTTTAAATTGTTTTTAATGCTCAAGATTAATTTTTTTAGCTTTAAAAATCAGTACATTTTGTTTTATAATTCTGTTAAAAATCACTTATTTTGGAAAACTTGTTTTCTTGTTAGAATAAGTGTTAAATAATAGTTGAATATTGAATAAAAAGTAATATTTGTATTGGACAAATATACAGAATAAACAAATTTCAAAATAAATTATTTGGTTAATCAAATCTGACATTTTTGAGAAATTGCGTGAGAATAACAACTGAAACAATATATATGTTACAGGCAAATTATATAATCCGGCAATATGTATAATCCCTAGGCATTATATATGTATAATGCCCAACAGAGTCCAGGCAAAGTATGTAATACTCTCTATTATACAGATTGCCTAGGCATTATATACGAGTATAATGCCCACAAGAGACCAGGCAAAGTTTGTAATAAATATTCTCCATTTGAGCTATTTGTCGTTTTTTTTAAAACCTTCATTACTTTGGTGATTTCAAAGATATTAGGACATTTTTTTTAAATTATTCATAATAAGACGCAGTTTAAAAAAATACATTTGTTGAAAACAAACATTTAATCCATTTTTGGATTTGTTTAGAACAAATATTTAAACTCAATTTAAAAAAAAAAATCCAATTTTGATTTTCTTTAAAAAATGGTTTAAAGATAGTTTACGATGTACTCTGGAAATCCTGTAAATATAAAAATGGGATCTTCGCTAGTTTTCGAGAAATAATTAACAATGCATTGAAATCTTTTCTTCAATTTTCATTTGTTCGAATACGAATCAAAACTTATTTTTTAAATATCTCGCAGAAGTCTGTTTTATAGGATCCCAAAGAATCCCATAAGTGAAAAATTGGGGTTTGCGAGTTTTTGACGCTAATCATTTATAATGCACAAAATACTACTTTCTATCAATAATTAGATGTTTATGTAAATTATTTAAACAATTTATTATAGTTTCTAGGAATAGAGTCCGGAAATCGCGGTTTTTCCGAATTTTTAATTTATTTTCAACTTTACAATTAGAGTGAGGTAATAATTAATTCAAGTAGACAAAAATATTTGTTTGAACAATTTAGTATTATTTTTAATAATACTACTTTGAATAATGCTAGAAAGTTGTGGTTTTTTCTGAAATATTCAACATTTTTTCCACTTTTAATTAGTGTGAGATAATAATGGATGCAATTTAACAAATCTAATGTTTTTTAACAAATTGTTATTGTTTATAACTATCTTCTCCTATAGTAATGCTAGATAGTTGCGGTTTTCTTCTGAAATTTTCAACGTATGGTCCATTTTGTACTTAGAGTGAGGTAATAATTAATGCAAATGTGAAAAGTGAACAAAAAGTTATAAATGTCAAAAGAAAACGCGCAACTAACTCTAGCATTAATAAAAAAGATAGTCATAAACAATAGTAATTTGTTGAAACATTATGTTTGTTAAATTTAATTTATTATTGGTTCGCTCTAACTGAACAGTTGGTAATAAGTTGAATAATTCGGAAAAAGCCGCGACTTTATAACTCTATACTAAGAGAAAATTGCTAAAAACAATAATAAATTGTTTAAATAGTCTATATAAACATCTGATTATCAATAAAAAGTAGCATTATGAATCATTTGTTTAAAAAAAACAGCAAGAAAGTCATAATTAGCGCCAAAAACTTGCAAAACCAAATTTTCTACTTACAAGGTTTTTTTGGGACCCTTCAAAACAGACTTATGGGGGTGATATTTAAAAAATAAGTTTTTATTCATATTGTATGGCTAATTGTGAATAAAAATGTGGAATTTCATTTAGATTCACCTAATATAAACGATTCTGAATAAAATTTACAAAAATGTCTTTATTTCTTATGGGAAATCCGTGCTAAACTTCATGATTTGACAAGGAATTGCTCATTTCACAAATTGCCTGGGCATTGTAAGTAACGTCAGACCTAACGCAGCTAATGCATATATATTATTGCGATGACAATTTAGTTCAATTTAAATTCACAATTTAATATAAATTAGTTTCAAATTGGTATATAATTAAACTCGAAGCTGTCATACAAAGCCGACAGTCAAACAGGACTTTTCCAGACGTTCTCCGCCCACTTTGTCAAGACGTACAGGTATAAATTTGGACCACCCTATTCTTGCACTGATTGAAGACCTTTTCCTATTAATGTGATAACTTTCAAAAATGGCACTTTTGAAAATTAAAAAAAATCAACTTTGTTGTTAAATAAAAAATGGTTAAAATAATTTTTAGAAAATCGCCTGTCACGAATCTCTTAAAAATTTGATAAGCTTTTATTTGAAAAGAAACGTCGAAATCGGAAGAAAATTGTGAATTAAAAATTGATGATACTATTCAAGATTTTTCAACAGTGCAAGGTTTTTTTTAATATTGCTGCCAAACAAAGTGTCAAACCAATAAGTGTTTATGTGTCACAAACAAAGTTCAGTGTCAATCACAATGTCATTCCCGTATGCCGTGTTTTTAATAAATAGCGAAAAAAAACGTGTGTTGAATTCTATAAGTGTTCGTCAATTTATCATGCCCTTCTTTAATTGCATCATTATATTCAAAATCAAGATTATATACTTTACCTATCTCGTACTGGGCATTATATAAAATGCCTAGGGATTATATAGAATGCCTAGGCAATGTATATAATATGTATTAGATTGCAAACTGTATTATATATAATACCTAGGGATTATATGTAATGCCTGGATTATATCCTTTGCCTGTAACATATATATATATATATATATATATATATATATATATATATATATATA
>CAKNYM010046693.1:98046-131085 GCA_932195095.1 Andricus curvator
ATATATATATATATATATATATATATATATATATATATATATATATAAAGCATGAGGGCCTTATCAAAAGTATTTGGGACCCCAAAATTCGGATTTTCCCGTAAATTTTACATCAAATTGTGTTGTTTTAATTGATTTGGTAAAAACGAAATCAATGATAAAAATTATGTAGCATTTATATTTATTAATATTTATTATATAAATTCATTTTTTTCATTATCAATTTAATACCTTTTCTTTATATTGAGTGAAAGATAATTGCAATTTCGTAAGATCTAACTAAAGAAGCTAGAGAGAGATAAAATATCAAAGATTTGTGTTTTATTTCGCCTTCGAGAATTTATTAATTGACATTGCTGATCTTCCTGGAATACAAGCCGCCGCTTACAGCTTATATTGCAAATAAAATAGGAGGAACCCATTCAGTTTCTCATATCTGGCCTTTACGAGAGTAGAGTCGGGGAGATCATTATACGAGATGAAATACTTGGATCAGTTTTGTCAAAGGATTATGTAGCCTCAAATGTATTACGAAAGTTCCGACCACGCATTTTTCAATTTCACGCATCATAAATTCCCCCCAAGCATAGTATTGTATGGAGTTTTTTAATATGATCCCAAGAAAAATGAATCGTTTAGACATCTTCTAAACCATTCCTTTTTATAAACTTGACTTTATACTAAAGCAAAGAAATGATCTTATTATTTCATATTTGGTTGAATTTTCTAATACTTTGACGTTTAAATTCTTTTCATTTTTTGTTGGAAGTATCTAAAATTTGTTGATGGCATGATTTTTTCCTGAAAATAAAGTTCTATTTAGAAATGTATGCTAGCTGTGTAAAATTTGGTACCGTGGGTGTAGCGGAATGCCGGCGAGGAATTGGCGGTGCTCCGTCATTTCCGTTAGGTGGTGGTTCCGCAAGTAGGGATGTCCGAGTTGGTAATCCAACGCTGTGCGTTCTGATCTGCCTGCAACAAAAACACGTATTGGGTATAAAATCAATGTACGCTTTCCCCAATTCTTTTAATGTATAAAGTTATTTACAAAAACTCGTGAATAAATAAAGAGAATTCATTACCGTAAGCTGGGGCTAAGCGGCGCATGTGGGGGAAAGCGGCGCACCCTTGATTATGCATTTCTGAATGCGATATTTACTTCTTCTAGGTAAAAATTATAGAAGCTTAAAACTAACAATTGTTAAACTCTAATGTTGAAAGCTAGAGAAAGCAATATCGCGTTTTAAATACAGAAATAAGGACGCGCCGCTTTCCCCCGCATATGCGCCGCTAGCCCCAGTTTACGGTGTTCTACAACAATAAAGTACGTTTGGTTCACTCTGTCTGTCCTTCCGTCCGTTCAATTTTAAGTTCCTTCGTTTCTACAGCATTTTTTGTGGTACTGATCAGTATTACTACTGTTATTATTATTATTGATAAACTCCATAACGAAAAAATCTTGATCGAAGTGTCATGTCAACAGCTGTCTCATTTGTTTAAGAACTGGCTCCAATTTGAGACAATCAAAATTTGACAGAACTAAAATAAAGATTTAAATATTGTACCCTCTCAATATCAAAACAGATAATAAACAAATTTTCATTAGACATGTACCTTAAAAATGTAAAAGTTCAATTCTACCTATTCAAATTTGGAAAACTGAACAGTTTTAAATTTATGACACTTGAAATTAAAAAATGTCCAATAAAAAATTTTAAACCAGCAATTTATTACTAATTGAATGATTCCAAAAAATCACTAAAAACAGGGGAGAAAAAACAGCACAAAAGCACTCTAAAACACATACTTCTTATCATACGTTTTTAAATTTATAGGTTTTTGACTAAAAGAATGAGAAATGAAGAACCTAATGTTTTAAATTCGCCGGAATCAGAAATCATATTAAATTTCCGAATGTCTATACAAGCATATTATACAATTATTGTTAGAAAATTTGTATGAAGTTGACATTTTATTGATATATCTTTTACTTTTTCGGACTAAAAGCAGGAATAAGATGACCATGTGATTTCTTCGGAACTACCTATGCCAAAGCGAAATTCCATCATGTCGATCCACGTATTTTCGGCATCCCAATATCATGGATGAGTAACTGAAGAAAAATGTGCTGCAAAGGCTTTTCTGGTAGGCATGTGATAGGCATACAAATAGCGATATAGTGAAGATTGCTATCTCTGCAATGTACAAAGAACTCTAATCGGTGAAAATTGAGATAATTATTTTACTATTTCACCTCCTGCAGTATGGAAACCCCTTCTTTTTAGGGAATATTAAATTTCACATTGACATTTGTATAATTTGTTAATGAAATTACTAATAACTAGCAATAATTATTAATATACAAATATAAAAAGGTTACTGTGTTTACAATTTTCAAATTGTACTGTTTAATCACTTAAAAAAATAATAATAATTTAAGAGGCATGGTTTTTTTTCAAGCAAAATGTTTTTATTTTTTCACAGATTAATGTGGAAATGGTCTTGGAAAATTGAAAAAGCTACCTCAAAAATATTCAGATTTTATGATTTTTCATTCTTTTAAATTGTTTGGAATGCTTTTAAACTCTTTCAAATCCTTTGGAATTCTTTTAAATTCCTTGAAATCAGCTGAATTCCTTCAAATTCCTAGATATATTTGAATTCATCTAAATGGTTTGAATTATCTTAATTCCAAAATACTTAGAACTCCCTGAATTACAAGGACTGCAAAATAATTCAAAGAATTCAGAAAAATTTAAGGATATCAAGAAATTTGATGTATACCATTAAGCATATACATCAGGGTAGGCGTGACACTACCCGATTCGGGTAGTGTTTCTAGGTGGATAGTTTTCTTGTAGTTATAAATAACTGCAAGTTTGGGCTCACCACACCCATAATATGCCAACAGCACACAGTATTCTGGGAATGGTCACCCATCCAAGTACTAACCGCGCCCAACGCTGCTTAACTTCAGTGATCTGACGATAACTGGTTTTTTCAGCGTGGCATGGCCGTTGGCCATGAATGAATTCAGAGAATTTAAAAGATTTAAAGGAATGCAGGGGATTTGGAGAATTCAAAGAATTTCAGAAATTTGGAATATTCAAGGAATTCAGAATATTAAAGGATTTTAAAGAATTCAGGGAATTCTGAATATTCAAGGTATTCAGGATATTCCAGGACTACAGGGAATTCAGAGAATTCGAGAGCATTTAGGAAATTCAACTAATTTAGACAATTAAGAATATTTAAGTAATTCAGGGGATTTAGAGAATTCAAGGAATTTCGGGAATTCAGAATATTTAAGAAATTCAGGGAATTTAGAGAAATCAAAGATCTCAGAAAATTTAAGGAATTCAGCGATTTTCACGAATTCAAAAAATACAAAGAATTAAGAATATTCAACAAATTAAAATATTTGGAGAAATCTGGGAATTCAGAGAATTCAAGCAATTCCGAATATTCGAGAATTTCAGGGAATGTAGAGAATTCAATGAATTCAGAAAATTCAGATTTCAAAAAATTAAGGAATTCAGAGAATTTGAGGAATTCATAGAATTTAAGGAATTTTTAGAATTCAAGGAATTCAGAGAAATCAAGGATTTTAGACAATTCAAGGAATTCAGAGATTTTCAGGAAATCAGGTAATCCTGCAAATTTTCATTGCTCTAAATATAAAACTCTCAATTAAAAAAAAAAAAATATTTTAACTTTTGAAAGCTGTGCATTTTTAGTTTGGAAGGCTAGAAATTCGATATTGTACCATTTGTTAGTAATTCAAGGTCAAATTTTTAAAATTTAAAACGTTCCAAATTTGAAAAATGTCCATTTTCATGTTGTGAAATTGATTCATTTTCAGTTTGAAATGCTTTTGATGAGGATCCATTCAATTATTTAAAATTTTTAATTTCAAATTATTTAATTGCAGACGCTTATTCAGGTCATTGAGGACATTATAGGTTGAAATTAATTTTTAACCTAATCATCGGTTTTGATTTTTTTTAACTATAAAATATAATTATTTTAAACGATACAATTTTTGAAGATTTAAAAATGAAACCAAACCATTTTCAAGGTTACGATATAATATGCTTACAATTCAAGATTGTTTAATTTCAAACGATTCCAGTTTCAAATAATATAATGTTGACATTTCGAAGCTAAAAGCTGATCAACAAGAATATTTTTGTTTCGATTTACAGTTTTGAACGATTTAATAAAGGCGAAAGTCATCAAACTTAATTCCTTGAATTGTCTAAAATCCTTGATTTCTCTGAATTCCTTGAAATCCTCGAATATTTTCTAAATTCCATGAATTCCTGGAATATTCTGAATTCCTAAAGTATTCTAAATTTTCTAAATTCTTTTAATGTTAAGATTTCCTGAAATTATATGAATTCTCTAAATTCCTTGAATTACCTAAGTGCTCTGAAGTCTCTTAAATTCGCTGAATTCCATGGAATCCTCGAATTCCTCGTATATCATAAATTTCGGGAATATTCGGAATTCTCTGAATTCATTAACTTCTCTGAAATCCTTGAATATTTTGAATTCCCGAAATTCTTTTAATTATGTGGATACCTTGAATAATAAAAATTCTCTGTATTCCTGAAAAACTCTGAATTCTTTGACTTCTCTGAAATCCTTGAATTCTTTGAATATAGTAAATTCTCTGAATTTCTTGATTTTTCCGAAATCCTTGAATATTCTGAATTCCTTAAATTCCCTAAATGCTTTGAAATCCCTGAAATTCTTTGAATTCACTAACATCCTTCAATTCCTCGAATATTCTGAATTCCTTGAATTTCTAAAATATTCGGAATCCCCCGAATTCCTTCAATTTTCTGAATTACTGAAATTCTCTGAATTTCTGGAATTCTATGAACTCCTTGAATTTTCTGAATTTCTTGAATTCTGTGAATTCCTTAAATTCCTAAGATACTCTGAATCCCCTAAATTCCTAAAATTCTCTGAATGTTTTGAATTCCCCGAATTCAGAATATTTGAAGAATTCACGAAATTCCTATAATTCCCTCAATTTCCTGAATTCCTTAAATATTCTGATTTCTTTAAATTCCTAAATTCCTTCTATTTATCTGAGTTCTTCTGAATTCTCTGCATTTCCTGTACATCAAATTTATAGCCTTTTAAATTCAAAATCGACGGCTTTCGAAACTTAGAATTGAAACTTCATATTTATTTTTTCAAAATTAGGAGTTTTATATTTAGAGCTATGAGAATTTGTTCAATTTCCTGAAATTTTTTAATCTAATAAGATCCTTGATTTCTCTGAATTTTCTGAAATCCTTGAATATTCGGCATTCCCTGAATTCCTAAAGCGCTTTGGAATCTCTGAAATTCTCTGAAATCCTTGAATATTCTGAATTTCCTGAATTCCTTGAATATTCTATATTCCTCATATTTTTTAAATTCTCTAAATCTTCTGAATTCCGTCACATTTTTTGAATTCTTTGAATTTCTTGAATTCTTCGCATTATATTAAAGTCCTTGAATTTTAGGAAATTCCACGACTTCAAGGATTTCAAAGAATTCAGGGAATTTAGATACATTCAAATACATCTGAAAATTTGGAAGAATTTATAAGGTTTTAAGGAAAATAATTCAAAAGTATTTAAGAGAGTTTGAAAGCATTCCAAGCTATTCAAACGAATGAAAAGTCCTTAAAAAGTGAATATTTTTGAGGTAGTCTTCCAATTTTCTAAAACCCTTTTCACCTTAATCTCTGGAATAATACAAAAATGCAATGCAATGCTTCTCGCTTCTCAAGAACTAATTTCAACTTTAATCCTTTAACGCTTCAACCCCTTATCTATAATTATGACTCTGTATGGCTGTGTCACGTTCGTCAGAAATTTTCTGCTTTGTTTGATCGCTCACTTGCTGTAATCCACCCTCTTCATAAAGAAATGAAACGAGTAATCAGAGTCGACAATGAATTACGGAAAGTGTTTTTGAAACAGTTTTGCGTGTAATGCGGAGGTTCACACAAGAAACAATTTCACTAATCAGTTTAATAAACGACGGGACGTTATGTATATACCCGCTCTCGAGGGAGGATTCTCCCCTGTACTCCCAACAGTAATTAAATATGCCGGTGCATTTATGTTAAATGAATCATGAGCTTTCCTCACAGGGTACTGAAAATACTCTTGAAACACGGAGCAAATTTATCATCTGATAGTGGTGATAACAAAAATATGTTGAGGCATCAAATATACATTAAGTAATCAGTTATATAAATAAAAGTAATTAAAAAAAAGTGACTGAAATAATAGCAACATTTTTATAATTTTTCACTTTTTTCCTAATTATTATTATTTTTTTAATTTGAGCCGCTATTGTGTAATCTCTATTTCTCACCTAGGCTGCCGAGTGGGGCTTGTGTCAGCGCCACGTGTATCCACTCCCGACATCTTGGTCTCTGCAACAAAATATAAATAAAACATAGGTAATTTTAAGCACAAAATATTCAACTTATATTTATTTAAAAAATATAAACGTTAACAAAAACAACATTTAAGTTTTCACAAGGGCAGCATCTGTCTCATTGTAGACAACTGCACTTCTATCTTCAAAAACGACTGTCCTCGAATAAATCCTATTTCAAATTACCAATATCGAAATTACCCTATCCATTTACATACATTTCACCATGACTAATTTAAAAGTCCTAGAACTTTTATTTGGATTTCAAGCAATCATCCAACTTCTCCTATCTACAAGGAAATGTAAATTCTAGCTTGATCGAAAGAAGAAATATATTTAAGAAGAACCATAATAAGTAATTCCATTTTCGTCACGTATCCCTGACTCTAAGAAGCATTACATAAAGCAATTGTCTGAAATTATTGAAAATAATAAGTTATGCGATATAAAATATTAATAATCTTTTCAGTAATATATACATACTAGATTTCAATATACACTGAAACCTGGATTTCCGTAAATTGTATTTGTGCGTTCCTAAATTTGATGGCCTCCGCACTTCGGTGAGCCGGAGAGCACAGGACCGATAGAGAGGCGGTGCTCAGTCAAGCGTGACAAACAGCATGAGGGCCGCAATCTCACAGCGTCAGTTGCATCAGTTTGCGTCATGCGTCCAAATACAAAAGAAATGGTTCATGCGGCTCTACCTGTTCACGTTCGGAGTCCCTGGATTTGTATCGGAGGCCACTGCAAGCCATGCTCTCAAACCGCGCATAAATCCAGGTTCTAGTGTTATTCACGTGCATTAGCTCCAGATATGCTGATTAACCTCTTCAAAAATTATCTTTAATAACAACACAGAAATATCCCAATTTAACAACTGTGTAAAACAGTTGACAGTTATGTTTATCCGCCGACCGATAAAAATGATCTGTTAGCGGCTAAAAATTCAGGGTGGCCACTCGAACTTTGAAAAAATCTAGAATATTTCCCGCTTTTCCCGGTTAAAAATTACACTTTTTTGGTTGACTTTTAAGAGTTTATATTAATATTTATTCAATGCTAATTGCTGTATCCTATAAATTTTGAAAATAATTAAACATTTTGGAAATCTAAGGTGAAATATATAATTTCAATTACTGTAAAATTATTTCAGACTTCACAACCCAAAATGCTCTCAAAACAGGGGAAACAGGGTGATTTTTCAATAAAATAGGGGAATAATATATGAATGAATTATTATAAATAACATTAACGTAGGTACCATATTTCTAAGATTTTAAGTCAAAATATACTGCATTTTCGACAAAATAGTGGAATTTTTATCCAGAAAAGTTGTATTTTCAACCCAAAAAGACGAATTTTCAACAGAAGAGTTGAGTTTTCTAGCTAAAAAGTGAAACATTTTAGAAAAAAACTTGACTTTTAAGCCCGAAAAGTTTAATTTTCAATAAAAAAGTGAATTTTTAACCAAATAGTTGAATTTAAAAAAATCTGCCCGCTTCGCGGGCACATTCTCATGACGCGCTTCGCGCGCGGCTCGCTTCGCTCGCAAGTTTGAGCGCGCCTAGGGCGCGCGACTGTTGGATCTCGCGCTTCGCGCTCGATTATGTATTCACCTCGCGCTACGCGCTCGGGCGTATCTACATCGCGCTTTACGCTCGGTTCCTCTAGATTTTTGAACTTCGTGTTCGACTTCGATGAAAAGAAAAAGTTTGTTTGCAAATATTATAAAATTATCAAAACCTCTACATATTAAGTGATTGTTAAATTTATTTTTATTTTAGACTGAAAAGGAACTTTATTTACTCAAGGTCCTATCGACCTTAAGGAACACATTCTCATCCAGACACTCGCGCTTCGCGCTCGATATTTGATTTGAAAATCATTTGAACCGTATGATAGAAACAAAAAAGTTTGAGCGCACTTACGGCGTGCGATTTGGTAAATACACTGAGCGCGCACTTTGCGCTTCGTGTTATATGTTCTTCATATACAAATTACTAAATTTGTATTTGATTTCAAATGAAAAGTAATGATATAATTCAGGCGACAAATTTTATTAGTTAACATTTTATTTTAGCTTGTCCCGTTTATCAAAAAAGCTAATTTTTTCATTTTGAATATATTCTTACCACAAAAATTGATTACGGGTGTGTAAGTCTTTTTTGAATGCACAATTTTTGTTCATTTATATGTTTTCGTACCTTGCATTGTTTTTTCAAAAATTTGATTTTTTTTACTGTCAATGTTATTTTCACGAATAAAACAAAAACCACGCATCCTATCGAAACATGAGTCACAATAAATTTGTACCTCTTCCTTGGATGAACAAATTTTGTTTTGGTCATTTTTTCGTAGCTGGTAATATTCTTCTGAAATTTGATTTTTCTATTTTCAATGCTGTTTTTTACGAATAAAACAAAAACTACGCGTTATATCAAAAAGTGAATGATAAGAAATTTGTAGATCTTTTTTAGGTGCACAATTTTGGTAGGATGATCTTTTCTGGTATCTTGCATAGTTTGACAGCAAAATGGCTTTTTTGATTTTTCATTAATTTTTTGTGCGATCAAAATTTGAATTTTTTATTTTTCAAAAAATTCAAAAAGTTGTTATGAAAATATTATAGGGTATTCAGGAATCAACGTTTTTCTTCTCTTGACTTTTTTCATATCGTGTGTTTTTCGGCTTAAAATGTTCATTTTCGTTTGTTTTTTGGAATTTTGAAAATGCTATAACTCCAGTAATTTTTTTTTTATCACGAAAAGTCATAAGAATATTTTGTTCGTCATTTTGCGTAATACTAATAACCGTACATAGAATTTTCAAATCTTCCAAAAAAGTGGTCTCAAAAATTTTCAAAATGTGCTCACTTTTTGGATTTTCATCCAAAATAGCTGGTTAACGAACTCGTTCTCTATTTTTCGGTCATAAAAAAGTGTGCCAAAGCTCAATCAAATCTGATTATTTTTTCGAAAGTTATCGTGGCTACAGACAGACAGACAGACTACAGACTACAGACAGACAGACGTTTTTTCTAGCTCAGGGGGTCTCAAAACGTGGAGATTTGATGAAAACCGACTATGTCAAATTTTACATAAAACCAATACCTTCTCATTAGAATGAGAATGTAAAAAAAAAAAATTTTCAGCCAAACAATTTCACTCACAACAAAATAGTTGTACTCACGAGCAAGCGAGATGAATTTTCAACAAAAAAGTTGAATTTTCAACGGAATAGTTGAATTTTCAACCTACGCAGATGAATTTTCACCGAATAATCGAATTTTCAGACAAAAACCATTAAACTTTACCAAAAATAGTTGCATTTTCAATTAAATAGTATAAATTTCAAGCCAATAAGACAAATTTTTTAGAATTCAGTTCAATATTCAATCAAGAAAGATGAATTTTCAACCAAGTAATTTTATACTAAAAAAGATTTATTTTCAACTAAATAGTATAATTTTTTAACAAAAGAGATACATTCTGGACCAGAAATATGATAGTAGACTTTTCAATTAAAAATAAATAACTTTCAACCATCAAAGATGAAATTTAAACCAAAAAAGATTACTTTACTACCAAAAGATGAATTTTCAATCCAAAGGGATGAATTTTTTATCTAAAAGGATGAATGTTAAAAAAGAGTTCAATTTTCGATAAAAAAAGATGACCTTTTTAAAGAAAATAATTGAATTTTATACAAAATAATTAAATTTTGAACCAAATAGTAGAATTTTTAACCAACAGAGATGAATTCTGGACCAAAAATATGATAGACTTTCCAAATAAAAAGAATTATCTTTCAACCATAAAAGATGAATTTTTCGTCAAAAAAAATAATCTTCTACCAAAAGAAAGAATTTTTTATTCAAAAGGATGGATTTTCGAATGAAAAAGACGAATGTTCAACCGAATAGTTGAATTCACGAGCCAAGAAGATGATTTTTTAATAAAATAGTTGAATTGTCAACAAAATAATGAACTTTTCCAACACATTGTAGAATTTTTACCAATTAGTAGAATTTTGTAATTTCTGGACCAGAATAATGATAGTAGACTTTTCAATTAAAAAGAATTAACTTCCAACAATTAAAAATAAGTTTTCAATAACAAAAATATGAATTTTCAACCCAAAACGACGCGAATTCTGTCCAAAAAACGAATGTTCAACAAAACAGTTGAATTTTCGACCAAAATAGATGACTTTTCAACCAACTACACTTTTGAATGAAAAACAGTTCACTTTCAACTAAAAAACAAGACTTTTCTACCAAAAAATGTACTTTCAATCTATTAGGAGTTGAATTTTCGATAAAAGAAATGAATTATGAACCAAAAATATAATAGTGGACTTTTTAATTGAAAGAATTAACTTTCAAACAAAAATGGTTGGATTTTCTTATTGGGATCTATTGATTCAGTTCTTATTTAAGTTAAAAAGGAGGAAGAAGGGAATTTTCTTGAAAACAGGGGGAAAAAGAGGAATTCTTTGAGAAATGGGAAAAGGAGGGAATAGGGGTAAGAGTGTGAAGTCTGTTATTTAGTTAACCTCCGTGAAAATTCTGCGCTAGGAAGCAAATAACAGCAGTACTGATGTTATTTCAGAATATAAACTGTGACGTTCCCCCAGAAAAGGGCCCATTTTTTCGATCGTAGTTTAGGAAATGTTCGCGTTTTTCTGATCCAGGATCTAAAATATAGATTTTGGATTCTCGATATGAAAGCGTACTTCAATTTAGGCTCTATTTGGTAACATTAAACTAAATTATAACATTATTAAAACAATTATTAGTAACTTCACGGAGAAAAATGGATGTTTAAATGTAGATGTTCAAAGGGTAAGATTGTTCCGCCTAACATGCAGATATTCATGCCAAACATCTACTATCTTTTTGAGATGTTAGGCGTAAAAATATTTTTATGTTAAACTGTAACATATTCAGATGTTAAAATCATCTGAACGCATGCGCATTGCGCATTCGAATTTCACGACTATATTTGACGGCTATATAATTTCGATATTACAATTATGGAATATTACAATTTTTGAACATTTTCAAAGAATCAAAATTAGCTATCCTTAATTAAAATTGTATAACGAGTTTTGTCTGTCTACACGACGGAACAATGTTCTTAAGTTTGAGGTTATATTGACTCGAACACCTTTGAACACTTGACACGTGATTTGACAAAATGTTTGTGAATTTATAATAAAATATGAGTTTAAGTAACCTCAAATAAATAGAATTTTAAATGCAGATTACATATTATTCGTTCTCAGCTTACTTACCCCGTTTTTATTTTTTATTTTGAATTAAAATATTAAACATAACCTCAGCTAGACTGAATGTATTATCTGATCGGCATTTCATACCCTGTATCGGTTTTTATTTCATGTACGAAAATTCAAGGTTAGTTTTAAATTCACAAATAAGTTATCAATTAATTCCTTAAATGCTCACAAATAAGTAAATTCCTCAAATATTTACAGCCGTTAGTTGACATAACCATACATGTAATATTTCGGATATTTCAGGTTGAACATTTTGGATGTTTCAGAGTAACATCTCACTTTTGAATATCTACAGATCCTAACTTTGAACATCTAGATTGCTGTCCTATAGTTAAACATAAAATATGTTAACCCTGAAGATCTAGATGTTACGTTTAAACATCCATTTTTCTCCGTGTTATTATATAAATTCAGGGTTCCTATGTAATCACTATGTTAAATATATAAAAAAGAAGTTTTTTACAAATATAAAAGGAACCTTAGTATTTGGATGATCCGTCATCAACACAAGTTTTAATTTCTTTAATATATAGTATAAAAGGAACATTCATTTTTGAACGAAACATTACCTTTAAAATCTTAAATATAAAATGATCTTCGATATTTTAAGGGTGATGGTTGGTAACACTGAGCATAATCCCAACCATACTTTTTCGAAGAGCGAGACGATATTTATTGCAGAATTAAAAACAAATATAAAAAATTCCCGATTTTCAACAAAATTTTCGGCTTTTTCACGGTGCTCAAAATTGAAGGCTAATTTCCGTACAGTTATTCATAAATATTTGATATTAATATAATTTCCACGAGCACTTTCAATTAAAAGAGGCAATCAAATTAAACAAATTCAAAATATATAATGTAATAATTTCCATTTTCATCGATATGTAATTCAATCAATGCTTGTAAATTTTGCCTCCTCTTTCCTGTCCGCATTGCCGAGACAATCCGATTTCATAGTTTATAAGTTTATTACCGGGCCAAGTTATCGTTACGAGAGGATATTAAGTCCACCTGCCGACAAAAGTTGCTTTTGTGAAAGTAATTGAAAAAACCAAGTTGAATCACGACCTGTTATACAACACCGGAATTACACCACTCTTTCTTCAAAAAGTTTATACTCAAGGATTGTTCAAAACTTTATTTTCCTAAGTTAAACAGAGAACCAAGAGAATTTACAACTTCCTAGAAATATCCTTCTAAATACTTGCTTTTGAAAAAGCAGGTATTTCTCCACCTAAACAATATATTTGATGAGGGGAGACCACCCTACAGTAGATAATGATCCTACAGTAGATAATCCCTAATTATAAGCACAAATATCGGTAAAATAATCAATTATAGTTTTAATATATTAACACGTATCGTGTCTTAACTATTAATTACATTAAATTAATTTTTTAACATTCATTAGTATTTTTAATTAATGATTATCTTCTGTAGGATCATTATCTACTGTAGGCTGGTCTCACCTACTTTAATTTAATATAAAAATTGATAAAAGCCCCATGATGCACAACTCATGTAATTTCATATTTTGCATTGTCAGCGAACGTCAAACAGGGCAAGAGAATTTTTCAAAGTATCTTTCCAATAACCATTTTATACATTACGTAAAGGCATTCAAGGGCAAGGAAATTACATTTTTATCATTAATTTTTACTCAGCAGGAACAGATATAAATGGGTTGAAGAGTATTTCAAATAGAATTGTCCGACTTTTTTATATTGCAATGTAAAAGATTTTGAGTTAATGCCACAAAAAGTGATCTAATTTTTAGTCATTTGTACAGCTTTAAGATGCTATAAAATTCGTTGACGTTGATTATTCTTTTAAAATATAAAATATATAATCTATCTTTGATATAACGAAGTCGATAATTTAGCTCTATGTATGTAATTGATTTACTGGACTGTACAGAGGCTATTGATAGCAGAATAAATTCATATGCGCAATTGAACAATATACTAATTATTGAAACAAGAAATTGGTGGATCGTGTGCATTGAATTACAAGTAGCATTTGAAGAGACATAGTTACTGATGAGATATCAATGATATAAATATGTATGAGACATAAAGTAACAAAATGTACCTATAATGATTTTATCAGAGCTAAATATAATATGTACTGCAAGCTGACAGTTATATTTAGATCTTCTTTATTATCTATTTATACTTTTATCTATTAAATATTCACGAAACATAAATTCCTTTCATATTTCCAGCGATGCATCAATTAATATTTTTATATATTAGTCTAAAAGAATTATTTGAATAATTCAGAACTTCAAGAATAAAAATTAAGAATAAAGAATATAATTTAAAAATTATGTTCGACAAAATTCAATATTATTTCAGAGCTTCAAAACTGAAAAAAAAATGAAAAACGGCGTCAAATTTAAAAAAAAACAAAGTGAAACGCTTTTGTATATGGTCAAACGCTAGTCTAGACGAGCCAGTCTAGCGCTGGTCAGTCGGTCTTGTGAAAATCTATTTTAGATGGTTGACTTTAAAAATTATTTAAAGACGGTCTAGATGATGAGAAAAAAATCTTTGTTATTAATGGACATTTTCCTTTTTTAATACTTTCAAACTCCCTAGATATTTTTGGAAAAGTGCGAAAAATGTTTGATTCAACACTTTTAGAACATTTTTTGGTCCTGATAGGCTAGCGAGCATCCGAATAGGGCCCCAAAAGACTGACTACATGATAAGAGAAAAATTAATTATTTTTAATTTTAGTTTTTTATTTTTGGTACTTTTAAACATCCTTTTCTTTTTTAAATGTGCAAAAAAATATTTAAGTTAGATACTTAGAAAAATGTTATGTTAAGACGGGTTAGCCACCACCCGATTAGGGCCCGAAAAGACCGTCTAGATTAGACGGTCTAGAGTCTAGACAATGTCCTAACTAGACGCAAGTCTG
Source organism: Andricus curvator (assembly GCA_932195095.1). Classification (NCBI taxonomy): domain Eukaryota; kingdom Metazoa; phylum Arthropoda; class Insecta; order Hymenoptera; family Cynipidae; genus Andricus; species Andricus curvator. Next base: position 112,726 of record CAKNYM010046693.1, read on the forward strand.
CTTCAAATAAAGTGAATAGTATTTTCTTTTTTAAATCGGACAATATTGAATACTGCCGCCCGCCCCCTCTATTTCCCCATGAGAATAATATGGGGTAAGCCCACCATATCTACAAATATGAGACTAGAAGGCGTAATTTTTAATAAAACGAATGCAAACTACAGGGGCTTCTTTAAATCACTTCCCCGAATGTGAAATATGCATTGATTTTTTATTTTTTTCCTTCACCAACCCCCTTCCAGCATGCCCCAAATACCACTCACTAAACGAGAATCAAGTATTTTGCGGTATATTAGTCGTAAATATCGCTTTTGTATAGTTTTTTTTTCAACATATCATTTTTAGTAGTCAAATTAAAATACGGTATTTTTTTCATTATACGATACCTTTTTTCAAATTTTATCGCAAATTATCGGCACCCTCACGACGAGATAAACTAATTAGGGAATATGAAAAATCAGAAAGGTCGATTCAATTTGTTGTTAATTCTTCAAACAACATTTTATTATTTGATTGGTACTTTTGACGGAATTATGGCGAAAATGTAGTTTCTTGCAAATTTTTCTGATATTTATACCACTTATCTATAATTTTTTAAACAATTTCCATTTCTTTAAGCATTCGTTTCAACACAATATCCAAAATTTACACCTTTTCTGTTTTTTGCAAATTTTTCAAAAAATTTTATGAGCTTTTTCTATGTTGACACTTTCTATTTAATCACACAAGTGACCTTAAAAAACTCCAAATTAAATTCCCAACTGCATAACAATATTCAACAACCCCTGAAATTCACCCCTACCACTTTTACCTGAACAAGTCCCAAGTGCTTCCCGGTAAAACACTAAAAAAATTAAAAAATTTGAAATAATCACACAAGTCACCTTCAGAAAACTCCAAGTTTTCCAGTCCCATAATAAATTTCAACAACCCCCTAAAACCACCTCTACCACTTTTACTTGAACAAATCTGAAGAGCCTCTACGTAAAATAATTAACAATTAGAATAATCTCACAAGTCACCTTAAAAACCCCTAAGTTATATTTACGACCCCATAATAATATTCAACAACCCATGAAAACCACTCAAAGCTGAATTTTTTTCGGTACCCTAGGTGTCTCCGCGACGTATGTATACTTTAAAGTCGATTATTTTTGCAAGAAAAATTCCTAAATTAATTCTAAATGCACCACTTGCTAAGAATTGAGCTAAATAAGGACGATTCGAAAGCCCCGAACGGAATTTCAATGTTTACTCCACTTACATGCAAAAATGTACCGTGGTGGGACCCGAGTACAAAATTTTACTTTTTCTGAATGACATGAACTAATTAGTTAATCGTTTGTGTTGATTTTTGAATTAATTAAATAGTGAAAATTACTCAAGTTGTAAATTTTTTATAATTTATCGGAAAAAAATTGCAGAGAGAATGAAAATTGTTTTAAAAAGTATGGGTACGTAATGAAACGTTTCAACATAAAAGGATCTAATAAAATATGTTGGAAATTTTTCAAAAAACTATACTTTTCTGTATTATTCCAGTCAAAAGTTAAATTTCAACATTGAAAAATTATTTGAAGGATTAACAATAAATTGAATCGACCCCTCTGATTTTTTACATTGTTGAAACAATTAAATCATAAATACATTAAACTTTTTAATTTTACGACTGAAAAAGACTTTTTTTAAATTACACAAAAGTAATATTTGCGACCAACGCAAAATACTCGATCCCCGTGTAGAGGGTATTTTTTGGGGCATGCTGAAAGCGTTAGGGGAGGAGGTAAAATAAAAAATCAATGCAAAGGTCACATTTGGGGAAGTGATTTCAAGAGCTCTCTGTAATTTTCACTCGTTTTATTGAAAATTACGACATCCAATCTCACATTTGTAGATATGGGGGTTTCCCCATGTTCTTCTCATGGGGCAATATATAGGCCAGATGGCACCATTTCATATTGACAGATCGAAAAAAATCCCTTTTCGTTTTTTTTGTGAACCTGCTGAACGAAATTCAAACATTGCCATTTTTGAACTACATCTAGTCTCACCGAAATTCGGTGAGCTTAGAACAAATCTTTTCGGTGAACCTAGACACTTCGTTTTGTTTATCTTTTAAATACAAAATCTGATTTTTTTCTCTTTCCGGAACAATTTCGATTTTGTGTGTAAGGCTATTATGGTTTTTTCACCCTTCAACTAATAATAAAATGTCATTAATAAAAATATAATTTTATTCCTTAAAGTATACTTTTAGAGTCTCTGATTAAGATGAGAAGCAGATAATCAATTCGAGCTGCCAACGAATCAATCATTCAATATATGTTGATTCTGGCACGTACTATTAGACCAAATCATTGCTTGTCAAGTGTCCTTGAAGCAATTGGAGTCGGATTCTATCCATAGATTAAAGCACAAACTCTCGCAATTGAATCTCTCATCATTTTTTTAATGTTTCCATAAATGTACAATCTGATATATTATTAACTTAGCCAATAATAAAGAACAAATTGTTAAAAACAAAAATAACTTCTCATAGGTAAGATTTTTATATTATTCTTCAAAGTTATCACAAAAAGACGTATTCTAGTATTTGGGTTGCATAGATTGTCAAAACTATAATTTGAAAACGAGTCAAATCATTTAGACGCAATAAACCAACAAATTTCATAAAATTTCTCAGAGCAGCTCTATACTGTTATATCACTATTCAGTTTACAATCAAAACTCGTTACGTGTTCATCTAACGTTAATTTACATAAACTTCCGGAATTCGCAGTATTGAATTGAAATTTAAAAAGTGATACATGGTTAAAATTTTTTTAAATTTGATTTAGAGAATTATACAAACTTAACTGCTTTCCAAAAATTTGATGAAGTTGTACAATATAATACAGAATTCTTATTTGAAATTGATATGTCGCATTTACTGAAAGAAATGGGATATTGAGCGACATCATATCATATATGTGTATGTCAGTCTTATTCTCCTTTTTCCTATCTAAAATCTTTTAATGCCCATCTTTTTTACATTCTAAGAGTTTTCTTCTTCTCAGAATTCTAAACCTCGAATTGCGAACAGATTTGGATGATTTATAGATGCGAAATGCTTTTCAAATGGATAGCTATAAATTGGATATTTTTATATTTTGAATCACGCAGTTTTCATTAGACATTCAAACCTGTTAGATCTACTGAAATCGTTTCAACCATATTATTCTCTCGGTTATTCTATAATCTCAATTTTTGAACCTTCTACACAAGGGTATTTAATTTGATCGGATAATATAATTCATGAAATATTGCGAATGATCCGTCGAACACACATCTATAATAAATATTCTTGGTTTGATAAATCGCCGTTTCAACTGTCAATTACATTAGCTTTAAAAAAAAGCCTATCGTATAAAAGAGAAGACTTATGGCTAATAAATTGTTAGCTCTGGCTCGAGGAAAGTTCTAAAATAAACTTAGAATTGCGCTGATCAATGTCCCCAGTGTACTGTATTAAATATAAATCAAGATAAAGTTCGAAGTCTCATAAATCAATGTCTTCCAATTCTGTACTTATGAGCGTTTTCATCAGATATATCATGTGTGAATTTCTACGATCGCCCATTTCAATCAAATGTTGTCATGTAAAATTTCAATTTGTTTTTGGAAACAAAAATTCTTCCTCTTAAAATTACGTATTCTGGCAATAACCATAGCTATTGTAGTAATTTAAAATCCACTTTTCAAGACGGTTCTCCTGAAGCCAAAACTCTTTTCGCCACTTGCGCTAGACTGAACAGCGTGAAAAGAGGAGTCTCCGATGGATGATTTCTTTCCGGTCAAATTCTTCGCCGGAAATAAGAGATCAGCTCTCCCTTTTTATCTTTACGCGTCAATGAAAGATGGTATCCACCAAAAGGTTCATTTCTGCTCGATTGCTTTCCTGTACTCGATTAATCAATGTCTATAAATGTTTCAAATCCACCAAAACTTACCTACACTGATCATTTTGAATCAATTTTGAACGCTTCGAATATCGTTTCGCGCTTGTTGTCATACGTTATAGATGCGTGCATTGCGACTTTCTCTTACATATACTAAAAATCATAATTATAACTTATGACTCTTAAAATATCATGATCTTGAAAATGATCTAACTTTTTCATGTTCACATGGAGTTTTTGTTTAATTGAAAAATTCCATTGGGAGAGTTTCTGAATTCATTTAATATCGACTAAAAATTGCTTAATCCTTTAGAAAATTTTATATACATATATTTTTTTTAATCTTGAAGACATCATATAGCTTTTTAATTATTATCGAATTTAAAAATGTCCTGAGGATAATTTGCAGGTCTTTTCGAAATCTGCCAGAATTATTGACGAAAATGTCTAAATTAAAAAAGAAGTTTTGAGTTTTTAAAATGCTCTAAATGCTCTCAATTTTTTTATTTTTTTTATAATAATCTAGCTAACGAACGAATTTGTTGTCAGTTCAAAAAAGACATTAAAAATCATTTGACTGTTTTAAAAAGATCCCAATATAGGTAATCTACTCGATTATTAATTACTATCTAGAATGTTTTAATTTGTGTCCAATCAAACAATGTCATTGAGATAATTTGTCAATCTTATTTCAATCTACTAAAAATCATAATTAAAACTCATGAATCTCTTTAAGAAATTATAATTTTGTAAATGATCCAACAAATGACTGCCGTGTTTGCATGTTAAATACGACACAGTTTGGAGCTTGTACAATTTTTTTAATATATTGAAAAGTAATCACTGTATCAATGAAAAAAATTTTTTTTTAATACTGTTTTATGCATTTATATATATAGTTAAAAGTTTGTCATAAGGACAACCGTGGGATTTCACCGAGAGCGAGTGCTAATCTCAATACGATAATCCGGCGAAAGCTCGTGCATATATATATATATATATATATATATATATATATATATATAATGTTCTTCGACAACTGATCGGAAATGCATAAGATGTGAATATTCACTTCGTACCACAAGAATAAATCCGAATAAAATTGCAACGTGCTAAAAAAGTAAAAAAAGAAATTTTTAATATTGCTACTTATAAAGCAATACTACAGAAATTTTTCTTAAAACCCAGTCATTTTTTCCCGTTATTCAGTTCGTACTCGTATCCACCTCGTACCGGTTTCCCCTATTTTGCTTAACATTGTGAACAGTCATCAGAAAATGTAAGAAAATTCAAGAGTTAAAAAAAGTTTAAAGACCACCGTCGGAAATAGACACGCCTTTTTATAGACAAAAAATAATTTTCGAGCTCTTATAGTTTATTTGCCATTCTAAAATAAAATAAGAAAGTAGCATTATTTATATGGAATATATGAAATAATTTTTATTAAATTCAAAACATATCATTTGATTTTAAAGGCGTAGTTTTGTCTTGATAATGTGGTCTTACAGGCAACTCCGTTACAAAATAATCTGAGTAATAAATTAGATTATTCTACTAGAAATGCATGAAATATTTGTATTGGAAACTGGAAAGAGCCCGACAATTCATTTTTTTTGTTCATTAAGAAGGGTATTACTCTTAATTTTTCGGGGTGAGTTTTTAATTTCTCTGTACTTTTCCGTTTTCTCACCTTTTCTGACGACAGCTTACAATATTAGTCAAAAATAAAATTATTTTTCAGTATCATATGAGAAAACACGAACTTTGTACGTTTAAGAGTGGCTTATTACATCTTCACCGTTATTTTTTCACCACTTGGAAGCTTTAGGGTGGTGCCCCTCAAATCAGAGAGACTTTTAGTCTCAAGCTATCTGCACATATAGGTACATATTAGGATGGCTTGAGAAAAAAAGTATGTAGAGATTTAGGAAAATACTATAATTTTAATTTTTCAGAATAATTCATAAATCTCGACTCTCTAGAACTTAATTTAAAAAGAATTTTTATTATTATAATTGACGGCACGATTTTATGTATGATTTTATGTAACACTTTTTTACAATTTCAGTCGATGACTGAAACATCCCTAAGCTCCTTTAGAACCAAGCGTCAAAACCCAATTTGATATCATTTGAGGTTCAGTTGATAGGAAAGATTTTCCAAAGGCGTCTTCGAACCTTTCAAATTCTTCTTTGGATTTGAAATCATACCTCTGATGTGGGTGAATTTTTTGCCTGCTCGATCGGAAGAAACGCCTCTATAAAAGACGGACATTATAATCCGGCAAAACCACCGTCGCTTCACTACCCTTATCCGCTTTGCTCCCTGGCTATATATATAAATATATATATATATATATACTTAACCCTCGTCTCGCATAGCATGTCATCCTGAAGATATCATACATTTGTACTGTTTAGATTCATCAAATTATAGATTCTCAAAAAAAGTCAAGGAATTTTTTTCTCGTGAACTCATTTTTTAAAATGTTTGAATGATTAAAAAAATATTATTTTTGGTAAAGAAGGTTCCTAGCATTGATTTCACAATATTCAACTTTGGAGTCGTTAATTATCCAAACTACCTTCTCGAACTTTGAAATATAACCCCCTTTCTTTCTTATATATATATATATATATATATATATATATATATATATATATATATATATGGAAAGATATAAAAGCAATCCCTTTCTATATACATTATTAAGTCCCCATTCAAGCTCATTACCAATTCCGTTGACAATGAACACAGCAATTCCTGAAATGACTCAAAATCTCTTGGTTGGCAAACCAAAATTATATCTGAATTAATATATTTCTGCTGCAATCAGAAATTTCCAAATTAACCATGTTCTGCATCAAAATTATATTTCGATTTTTATAAATAGTCTTCTTCACGTGAAACCCGAAAAAGAATTGCATTTCGAAATTCACCGTAAACACAGCGCCTTGCATATTCCACAACAGATTTATATTTTTCGCACTATTTAGAACTCAAACTTGTCACTTAATTGAAATATTATAGATTTTCTCATTAATATTCCAAGGTATTTTAAGTAGGTGTATTTATCAAATGTATGATATAAAAAGGAAAATTATTTTCTGGTAAAAAAAATATCAGAAAACTAAGAATCATATATAGTTCAGTTTTTAAGCAGCACACATTTTACAAAAGAAAAACAATTCTCCATAAAAAGCACTAAGGTAAATGTGCCAGTCTTCGTCAATGCATGGGTTGTCGGCATATGGCGAAAAAAATAAAATAAAAATAAAATAAATGAAATAGTTTAAAAATATTCTTAAACGCTGATGCCGATCACTCGCACATTGAAGTGCCGATAACTGCAGTAGCCAGGTTTCTGACTTGCCGATAACCCATGCATTCTCGTATTTATAACTTTAAACTTCTTATAATATTCATTCTAATTGGATATGTTGCAAGTAATAAGTAAATTTCATTTCTAAAAGTCCGATTTATTCTATGAAACAAATTTCTTAAGTTTCAAATATGTTTACTATACTTTTTCAAGCATTTGAAATCTGAAATTCGCCTTAAGCTTCCGATAACTGGCACACTTACCTTATTGGATATATTGTACTCATAAAATAAATGCAACTCAATATTTTGCTTTACAAGTACATAGCAAACTGCATTAGTATATTCAAGTTCTCGAACTACTTCAGGCGTTTCCCACTATGGAGGGAAACTTAGTTTTCCGAGCAAAAAAAGTTACCAATACACATTTCCCAGCCACGAAAAACTAATTTATTTTCTCGACAATAGTTTGCTAGATCTAACAAAGTTTAAATTTTCTAATTCTTTTTTTTTCAATTGTTACTTTTGTTTAAATAATCATATCACAGGAAATGTAATTTAAAAATGAAGTAGCTATTAAATTTTGTATTCCTCAGTAATATTAGTATGAAAGTATTAGTATGAAAGTATCCATGATGGTTTCACAAAAGTTTGAATATCATCTTAAATAAGGCAGCATTATTTATTTTGTGCCCAATTGTATAGATTTTCAAAGTCTGGTGTCTCTGCAACATTTTTAAAAATTCTTTTTAAATTTTTCTTCAGAGAGCAGAATATCTGAATTTCGTTAATGGCCGAATTTCAACCCCTAAATATATAAAATTTATTCAGGCAAATAATGATAAACGCTAACCGCTTGATAATTTGTATTTTCTCTTTGAAGATTTGAATCAACATATATATATTGCATTTTCAAAAAAGAGTGGAATTTTCAAACCATAAAGACGAATTTTCAACACAAGAGTTGAGTTTTCTAGCTAAAAAGTCGAATGTTTTGGAAAACATTTGACTTTTAAATCCGAAACAAAAATTTCAACAAAAAAGTTAATTTTCAACCAAAAAAGATGAATTTTCAACCAAATAGTTGAATTTTCAGGAGAAAAGATGACTATTCTACCAAAAGATGAATTTTTAATCCAAAAGGATAAATTTTTTATCCAAATAGACGAATTTTCAACCACATAAGATGACATTTTAAGAAAATAGTTGAATTATCAAACAAATAATTAAATTTTAAATCAAATAGTAGAATTTTTAATCAAAAGAGATGAATTTTGGATCAAAAATATAATAGTAATCTTTTAAATTAAAAGGAATTAACTTTCAACCGTAAAATATCTATTTTTGAAAAAAAAAGATAATTTTTTAATACAAAATGACGCGAATTTCAGCCAAAAAGACAAATGTTCAAAAAAACAGTTGAATTTTCACCAAAAAAGATGAGTTTTAAAGAAAATAGTTGAATTTTCAACAAAATAAATAAATTTTTAACCAAATAGTAGAATTTTTAATCAAAAGAGATCAATTCTGGACTAAAAATATAATAGTTAACTTTTCAATTTAAAAGAATTAACTTTCAACCATAACAGATAAATGTTCAACTAAAAAAGAAGACTTTTTGACCAAAAGATGAATTTTTAATCCAAAAGGACGGATTTTCTGTCAAAGAAGACGAATGTTCAACGAAAAAGTTGAATTTTCGACAAACAAAGATGAGTCTTTAACACAATAGTTTAATTTTCTAGAAAATAATGAAATTTTCTACCAAACAGTAAAATTTTTTAACTAAAGAAATGCATTCTATACTCAAAGTGTAATTGTAGACTTTTCAAATAAAAAGAATTAACTCTCATCCAAAAAAGATTACTTTTTATGAAAATAGTTTAATTTTCAACAAAATAATTAAATTGTCAACCAAACAGTAGAATTTTGAACCGAAAGAGATGAATTCTGGATCAGAAATATGATAGTAGAGTTTCAAAAAAAATTAACTTCTAACCGTAAAAGATAAATTTTCAACCAAAAACAATACTTTTCTATCAAAAGATGAATTTTCAATCCAAAGAGACGGAGTTTCTATCCAAGAAGACGAATGTCCAACGAAACAGTTGAATTTTCGACCAAAAAAGATAAATTTTTAACAAAATAGTTCAATTTTCAAGAAAATAATGAAATTTTCTACCAAATAGTAGAATTATTAACTAGACGACATACATTCTGAACCCAAAATGTAATTCTAGACTTTTCAAATATAAAAAATCAACTTTCAAACAAAAAAAATTACTTTTTATGAAAATAGTTGAATTTTCAATAAAATAATTACATTTTTAACCAAATAGTAAAAGTTTTAACCAAAACAGATAAATTCTGAACTAAAAATATAATGTAGACTTTTCAATGAAAAAGAATTCACTTTCAATCCAAAATAGTTGAATTTTCTTATGGGTTCTATTAATTAAGTTCTCATTTGAGCGAAAAACCGGGAAAAGGGGAATTTTCTTGAAAACAGGGAATAAAGAGGAATTCTCTTAAAAAGCGAAAAAGAGGGGAATAAGGGAACGAATGTGAAGGCTGTGATTTAATAAACCGCAGTCAAAATTCTGAAAAATGCTCTCAATTGTAGTTTAGGAGACATTCGCGCTTTTGTGACACAGAATCTGAAATATATATTTTGGATTTTCAATAAGAAATCATACTTCAATCTATGCTCTTTTTGGTAACAATATACTTTTATGTCTCCGAAATGACCGAAAGTAGGTAAATTTTACATTTGCAGACATGTCTGTTATTAGTAATCATTATTATTATACCATTAAGCCATTTCCCTTTAAATATCTTAGAAGAAAGTTTTCGTTCTCAAATATAAAATGAACTTTAGTATTTGAACGATCCATCAACACAAGCTTTAAAATCTTAAATATGAAGTATAAAAGGAGCATTCATTTTTGAACGAAAAAAAAACCTTTAAAATCTTCAATATAAAATGATGTTCGATATTTTAACGGAGATGGTTGGTAACACTGGTTCCAATTCCAAACACATTTTTTTAGAAAGTGAGACAATATTTATTGCAAAAGTAGAAACAAATCCAGAAAATTCCCGGCTATTTCCAAGCTTTCTTTCGGTGCTTAAAATTCGAGGCTAATTCCCGGTTTTCCTGGGCAGTAGCAACCTTAAATCAGTAAAAAAGGTGAATGAAAGCTTTGGGAAATACATTTTCTATTTTGATCATAATCCATAAACGTAATTGGAAGATTAAGGATTTATGTCCAGCGAGAAATCAGACCTCAGATATTATTGGTGGTGGCAACTGTCAACCAATTAATCGGTTGGGTCAAGGGTCGAACGTTCGGCAGAACAAAGCAATTGGTTACCGGCGCCAATAAATGTCTAATTGTAAGCCATATTTTACTAATTGATGTTTACCGCAGGTACTAATTGATTTTACGCAAGTTCGCACAACTGTTGTGAAAGCATTTCATGCTTGAATTACTAAGCATATATGGAATCCAATGCTTCGAAAAAACTGATACATTCATCAAAGAATTAATAAAATCAGTAAAGAAAATTGATTACAATTTTCTGATACTGCCATTACATTTTTGCAATTTTTTTCCAACATTGATTCGGATACTTCTCATAATCAGCGAATTAGATAATATTTTTAAATTATTTCAAATAATAAATTCGAACGTTTTATCATTTTTATAAATGAATATGAATGAAAATAAAGTTGATCAAATTCTACTTACAATTTGCTGGTAGAAACCTCCTGGATTTTTTAATGCCTTAACGAGATTGTAGAAATTTACGTATTGCTAAAATAAAGTTGTAATTTGATCCAAGCAGGTTCTCAGTGGTTGAAATTGGCTGGTTAAACTTCATTTTGAACTTTACCATAATCACGCGACGCGCTCAGGATTCGACCGCTCGATCCGTCACCTCACCGATTTGCAAAAATAATATCTCTTTAGTTTGAAGTGGGTTTATCTGCAATTATCATCATTTTCTTTTTTTAATAGATTTCTCCTGATATTCAAAATAGACGGCAAAAAGAAATTTGTTGAATTGAATGGCAATATATTTTAGCAATGCGGAAGGCAAATTATTCTCCAGGTGTCGGGACAAGATGGCAAAGGATGGTTTTTATGCCAAAGCACACGTGGAGCTACGTGCGTACTACGTGCGTGGGTGGTAACGTACTACTGAAAGTCGCGTCGTGCAAAGGACGTCGCGAAATTCTGGATCCTGGTTTCACCCCCGTTCCCGACCTACTCCCAACACCAACGAGCTTGCGCCCCTGCGCAGGGCGCAACCTGGACGACCAGCTTCCGAATAACCCATGCCTTACGAGATCTTTGCGAGCGGCAATTTTCCCAGGTGCTAGAAATCGAATTTTTAACTTTTAGGTATTTTCCCTCTTATTACTTCATCATTGATGGTTCGCAAAAAATTGCAATTTCATTTTATTTCTTTGAAACCATCCGTAAACGAAAGAAAGCAACACTTTTTGCGAATTTGTGACCCCTCCACGCCATCATATAACAAAAATCGTAAGAAAATATCTCCCCTCCCATTATCACAAAGTTACGCAATTTTCTCTGAAATTTTAATCGATGTCTCATTGAATAAAATTTAGCAATAGTTACTACCCGACACAACGACGTAGCGAAGTCCTTTATCAAATTCCATATACCAATTGAATCAGTAACGATGTTACTACGAATTAGTAGTATTCTACTGGAGATAAGTAGAAATGCTTACAAATTCAGTTAGCCTTCGCAAGATATTGCAATATTAACTTATTTTTACTAATTAGGATTTAGGTAGTGCGTTTTTCATCATTTTCTAAACAATTTATATTTCCAAATTATTCAACGAATTTAAAGTTTGTCAAGTTCATTTTAAAGTGAAAATTCTACTCTAAATTTACAAGAAGAAACCCTTATATTTATTTGGTTATGCACTTTCCTAGGCTTCATGACAAGTTAAATGTGAACTAATATAATCTCAACATTTTAAAGAACGGATCCTGTCTCTATACATGCTAATCAATAATACAAGATTTGGTTATTCTCTCTGTTATCGAATCATTTATGTTTCTAGATTTTTCAAAGTATGTTATATGATTAAAACCTTTTACCATAGTTTTTAGATATTTTTTCCCCTCTTCGATCAATTGCCAAATCTAGAGTCATAATATACAAAATTTATTCTCAAAAGGGAGTCCGAGAAACCAAAATAAAACAAATTTCTTAATTGTTGTCTTTGCTTCCAACTATAAATCCTAAATCTCAAATATTAAGCCAACGGCCATACCACGCTGAAAAACACAGTTCTCGTCAGATCACTGAAGTTAAGCAGCGTTGGACGCGGTTAGTACTTGGATGGGTGACCATTCAAGAATACTGACATGAGTGCTGTTGGCACATCGTGGGTGTGGTGAGCCCACACTTGTAGTTATTTATAACTACAAGGAAAACCTAGAAACACTACCCGAATCGGGTAGTGTCACGCCTACCCTGAAAGGGAAATGGTTTAATGGTGTATATATATATATATATATATATATATATATATATATATATATATATTCCAAAGCAAAAGCTCAAAACCTTAAGTCCTATAAATATGAGGCCCAAAATATAATGTTCAAGCATATAAGGCCAAATATGACGGGCAGATGGGCATTATGATATATATTTTTTTTTCGCATTTTCGTCTCATATCTGCAGTCGGAAGAACCAATTCCGGAGTGCTTGGTGGAAAGACGCACAGTGATCCGGCCGAAGATGGGCAACTTGTCTGACACTCAAAATAACAGGCCAATAACTTGTCTGAACACACTTTATAAGATCTTCACAGCTATCCTAAATGATAGGATTGTTTGGACGATCGGACCTATATTGCAAGAGATGTATGAACAATGCGGCTCAAAGAAAGACGTAGCAGGATGTCGGGTGAATCTGCTCATCGATAGATATGTCTGCAAAGACGCAGCATCCTACCAGCGCTGCCTATCGATGGCCTGGATTGACTACCGGAATGCTTTCGATACAACATCCCATAGACTTATCAACTGCCTGTTGGTGCATAGAGAGATTAATGCCCCTTTGGAAAACCAGATTTACTATCTCATCTGGAAAACATCGTGTGACAGCTAACTACGTAACTTTTCAGAAAGGTGTTTTTCAGGGCGACACCATGAGCCCTCTCCTCCTTTGTCTCATACTATTGCCACTAACACTCGCACTTCGCAATCCCCAAAGGTACTTCTGCGCCAAAACCCGGATATCGGAAGCATAAGGTCACTCATGTATTTTAGATGTATGATCTCAAGATCTATGCTAGAAAGGCAGAGCAACAAAATCTAGCTCTAAGGATTGTTGATGAGTACACTCGGGAGATTGGAATGGAGTTTGGGTTAGTAAAATGCGCCAAGGTTCTTTTGAAACGATGACGACTTACTAGTATCTCCGAAGACCCTGTGGGTCTCGGCTGAGCTCAATCCAAAGGTGCATGCACTTTCCAGTTTTCTTTTCGAGAAAACTTAGTGTTTTTTTTTTTTTTTGAAGAGGTTAATCAACATAAATGTTCATGAAAAAAAGTTAAAAATGAAATTGTATTGGCTTACAAAGTTTAGTTTCACATACAAAAGAAGGTTCCAGCTGCTGAACATATTGCGACAACTGAAATCGTTAAAAAATTTTGAACAATGGAAGAAAAAGTGAAAAAACATGAGTTTTTTGGGAATATTTCCATTCCAACCCATCCGAAGTCCCAAGTACCTCTACAAGAATTAAAGTACATAAAATTTGCTGCAAAACCTAATTATATAAATGAATGTTCTATCTCTAAAAGAGAGAGCAAATTTTGGTTTCATAAGCTGCAACCTGTTTTCTGTTTTTTATTAATGATGATAGAATTTCGTAGTTCTACCAGACAAATCCCAAAATGTCAAAAGATCGAAGGAAATGGTGATCGTACAAGGTAAATTGAAAGAGCATATAAAAAAATTTCGAATACGACTCCACTGATACTAGATTACCCGTTCTTCTTTGCACTGGCTACAAAAGAGATGTATATCGAAATGTAAGTGATGGTACAAAGAAAATCATTAGACTGCCAGATTTTTCTGCCCTTAAACCCTTGAAGAGAACCAGATTAAGTTATGGTATTACTTATGCAATTGTCACATTTTTCAACTGGCAAGAACACCGCAAGCAGGAAATTTTACGAAAGTTCATCTGCCAAAGCGAGAAAGTATATTGACAGACATTACCACTAAATAAGACTCGGGTTACTTAAAAAATCTAATATATTAATATTCTTAACATACCGTTAAGTAAACTTTTATAGATATGGTTAAAAACTCGACATTTTCCTACAAGTTAATAGAGGTCTTTTTCTACAAAAATCTTTACAAATCATGTAGATTTCGACATTTTCTTTACTAAAAGAAGCTTTTTTTCGAAACTCAAATTGATGTATTGTAATGTAATTATTAATTAATGCATTGTAAAATAATATGATTTTTTATCTGATATGAACACATTTTTATCTGATGTAAACGAACTTAGGGAATTATAATTACAAAACTATTTAATTTTCATGGATTTTACTACTCTAAAATGTCCCAGTCCCCTTGTTTTCTATGACCGTCCAATACCTATCCAGAAATTCTTCTCAGATAAAGCGAAGACACCCTCTACTGACAAACGATGCAGCTACTGCTTTTCTCTAATTGGTCGAGGAATATCCTCACAAGTGCAACTTAACCACTTGCTTGGAAAATCTGACCAAGTGTTTAGTAGAATCAGGTCCAAAAGTTGAAGAAGGGTTGAAGGGTTGAAGAAGGCTGCACCGCTGCTAAAAAGAAAGATGGACAGAGAAGATGGAAAGAATGTGATACTACCTCTGATTCAACCTTGTGGTGGTCAGTCTCTTCTGGTCACTATCGGCAAAAAAGTTTCTGAAAATTCATTGAAACAGTCACTCCTTTCTGCAGGAGATTATTAAAAATTCAAACTAGCTTCCATCGTATTCAGAAGAAAGTATTTGGAATCGCTGCAGCTATTCGTGTGGCTACGAAGAATTCTAAGATGGTTGACTCTCATTTGAAGAAAAAGCTATCGGCCAGAAGCCATTGCATTGATGAGTATTTTGGTTTGAGGAAGTTCGATTTTGTCCATATCAAAGCTGATGAGGTCTCGGAAGCAGCCCAGACAGTTGCTTATTGCACTGATTTAGAGGGCTTGATGGAACACGTAAAAAATAAAATAAAATAATTCAAATGTTTCTTGAAGTTTGAAATTGTCGGTGAAGGAGGGTTTCTCAAAGTATGTCTATCTATCCAATCCAGTGAAAAAAGGGGAAAAAGCATGGATACCGTCAAAAGTATGAGCAAGGAGTTTCCGCAAAGCGTTTTCAAGGATTCTGGGGTTAACAAACTTCTCGTACTCGCACTGGCATAAAACGCCCAGGAAAATTATTAGAATGTGTTACAACTGTGGTCATCAATACAAATCAATAATTTCGAAGGGTCTATTGCAACAGATTTCAAACTCACAAACATCATGGTGGGTATTCAGTCTCATAGCAGCTCTTACCCGTGCACATGGTGTTATTGCGAAGAAATAAGAACTCCAAGATCGTGGTATGTACAAAACGTTAGATAATACAATTCAAAGTCATGTCAGTTGGCACGGAACAGGATCTGTCAAATCACAGGCCAAAAAGTACAATAATTGTATCCATCTTCCACTTTTCACTGCTCGTGAAGACAAAATGTTTCTTCAGATGATCCCCCCACCATATCCCCACTATATCTGATGCTGGGTGTTGTAAATACTTCATTTACAAAGGACCCCGCACAAAATACAAAGAAAAAAACGTTCAGTCGTTTGAGGTTGAACTGCCTGGAATGTATTCTTTAAGGTGTCCCGAATAAAAGTTCTTATGTGCACTAGGTCCCAAAAGTCCTTAAGTTTCGAGTTACAGGCACATATCAAGTCAGTATAGCGCTCAGAAATTTGACAATCATATAATATAATGATCATCAATTTATGACCTTCAAGTGCCTGTAATTCGAAACCTAAGGACTTTTGGGACCTAGTGCACATAAGAACTTTTATTTGGGACACCTTAAAGAATACATTCCAGGCAGTTTAACCTCGAACGACTGAACGTTTTTTTCTTGGTATTTTGTGCGGGGTCCTTTGTTAGCTGAATTCGAAGCTGACGCTACTCGATGGGCAGAGTGATGCAACGTATAACGTGAAATAACATATGGGAGTCCCGGTTTCAAAGGAAATTTTTGTGAGAAATTGCTGGAAAAAGTAAAATTACTACGTTACAGAGATTTAGATATCGCTGTCATTCCCAAAGAACACGCGCAGTCTTCTTTCACGTACTGGACTTCTGAGAGAAAACTAAAAAAGGTCTAGAATTCTTCTGCGAATAGGCTATGGATTCTGTTCATTCCGATTTCAAAGTAGTCTGGACAAAATATAAAGTCCCTAAGAATCATCCTGACTACGCGATTAGGCTACAGCGTGCATTATGTGAATATAAAAATATAAAATATAAATATAAAAAAATATAAAAAACTTTGCTCATTGTACAAATTAATCATGTTTTTATAATCTCATCTGGTAAAAACTTCTAGTTCACAATTAAGTTAGTTGGATTACCATTTCCTTCAAATACAAGATATGAAATATTATAAGAGCATTTTTGTATGTTTCATTCTCCAAAAACAGGAAATTGAAAAAAAATGATTTTTAACAAAATCAAATATAAAAGGGTCATTTTTAGAAGGCCATAATTTCAGTCCTATTAGAGCTAGAGCATTGCTTTTTTTAGATTGACTCCAAATTGAGTCTACTTTAATTTATTTACTGGCAACATTCACCAGCCATGCATAGGAAAAAAGTTATTCCAAAAAATCTAAAATTTTTAATTAAAAAAAGATATATTCACTAAAAAACTACTTTCGCGAGCTATAAGTCCGAAACCTTTAGAGATAGAACATTCATTTATATTGAGGTTTTGGAGAAAATTTTACGTACTTAATCATTGAACGATTTCAGTTGTCGCAAGATGTTCAGCAGCTAGAATCTTCTTTTGTATGCGAAACTAAACGAGGTAAGCCAATGCAATTTCATTTTTAACTTATTTTCATGAACATATGTTGATTAACCTCTTTAAAAAAATCAAGTTCTCTCGAAAACGGCCCACACGATTTTTTTATTTTTAGACACAGCATGATTGTGAGACATCACCGAAGTATAATCAAAAGAAAACCGGGAGGTGCAGGCACCTTTGGTTTGAGCTTAGTCGAGACCCACCGTGGTTTGTATCTGCATCGGAGAGCATGCTTTGCAGATGTTACGTCCTGAATACGGCTCTGTGGCATGCCCAGGTATGTATAGGTTTCTCCAGCACCAAGGTGTCGTATAGCGATTTTGTCGACTCTTACGACATTAGCCCTGATACCACTCCGCCAAACGCTCCTCGGGAACAGAGTCAATTTTCGAAAATGAGAAGTGCCGAATATGCTTGGATCGCTCTTTGTCCTCAGGGTGCACCAGACTTTTACCGGATCGTTGCATTGAATCCATCGCAGACTGTAACAAAATATTTGCTGTAACCACCTATCTGACGATCGTGAGACATGGCTACAGTTAAAACGTCACCGCGAGTGGTTGCAATTATCTAGAATAGCACCCGCTCCCGGTGAAATCCCGCGGTTGTCCTTATGATAAACTATTAACTATATACAGAATGTTTTTTTATCTTGAGACATCGAAATATCTCAAGAAATACGCATCCAACGAAAAAAAATTCCGTAGTAAAAACTTGTTATTTTCGAGAGGGAAAAGCGACTCAACAAAAATTTACCACACACCCGACCCCCTGGATGCGGGGTCGGTTGATTAGTACAGGTTGGTTTATTTAGGTTCGTTATGTTGCTTACGTTACTTTGGGTTTGATTTGGTATCTTACAATCAGTTACGTTCATTTCGGTTGGATTGGGTGCCTTAGTTTCATTGAATTGTGTTGATTGCTTGTGTTCGTTTCGGTTCGCTTTGTTGATTGC
>CAKNYM010046693.1:131095-147501 GCA_932195095.1 Andricus curvator
TCGTTTGGGTTGATCTGGTTGTGCTGGTTAGGTTTGCTTGGATTGATTTGGATATGCTAAACAACACTGTTAATCAAACCATACAAACGTAAACAACAACACTAACCCAAACGACTGCAATCAATACGACCAACTCAAATGCACGCAAAAAACACAATAGAATCAAAGGAACGCAATCAACAAAGCGAACCGAATCGAACGTAACCAACACATCTAATCGAAAAGAACGTAAGCAACACATGCAATCTAACCCAAACGACTGTAACTATGATACTAAATCCAACTCAAATAAACGTAAGTAACATAAAAAACCTAGACAAACCACCCCGTACTAAACAAACCAAACAAACGAACCGTTTGTCTTTTTTATCTCTCGTTTGGACGTATTCCTTGAATAGTCAACAATGTCATTTTTCACCAAGATATCGCCATCTGACGTGAATCGAAAAAAAAATTTCAATAAAACTTACGTATCTTTTAATGGAGAATCTGAATCTGCAATAAAAAATATAGGTTCCTATTTGAAATTTTTAAGTTACCCTCCGCCCACCCCCAGGGGTTGGGGTGTGTGGTAAATTTTTGCGAAGTCTCTTTTCCCCTTGTAAAATCAAAAGATTTTAGTACATAATTTATAAATGGCCCCCTATATAAAGGAAAACTTTCAATACCAAAAATTCTATTTTTCCATACTTAATTAGTTAAATGATCCTCAAAAAACGATTCGATATTTTGCACTCTCTAAACTTGAATCAGTGATTGTTTTTCCGCTATTTCAATCCGTATAAATTTTACTTTAATTTATGCGTATTTCACTGCAATTTTCACTGATTCTCAGTGTAGTTTCATTTGTTGAGATTGCAAAAAAAGTGTCCGGATTATCAGGGAAATTGCTCTTATTCAAATTTAGAAAGTAGGGAAAAATAAAAAATAGTGCGCGATTCTCTTATACATTACTATAGCTTTTATATGTGAAAAGTAGTCGTTAAGTGGCAACGTGGTCGTTGGCATTGATCGAGACAGTTTCCGATGAACAAGAGCGAACCTTTTTGCTTCCTCGAAGACGAGCGAAAGATATCTAGAGTATCATCCACCTTCAGTGTTCAGTTTCTACTTTCAACGTTGTATGTACATACTTGTGGATTTTGATCGAGGAACGTGATGCCTTGATTGACGGGGCATTTCCGGGCTGCAAAAACGCAATAATCCCAAAAGAAGTTCTTCCCTCTTATTTACTCTTTCTCTATAGTGTATACCTTGACAAATCGAGCATCAGAAACCGTGAACTATCGACAAAGGGTGTATAATCCTGTTCTTGCGAAATCTGTTTGAATATAGTATCACTAAGAAAATTAGAGGCCGTATTATGATATTGATAATAATCCTCCCATTTCTATTAGAATTAAGTTGATATTGTATGCTAATTAGTATAATTTAATAGTTTATTATACATAAGAAGCAATTTTTTAAATTAAATGCACCTAAATAAATAAAATTATTCGATCGGACTTGAGCCCATTGATCATAAGCATTTAAACAAAAAAATATTTGACCTTAAAAAATGAAGGTGAAAAATAAATTTAAATTTTCTTCTAATTTCTACCATTTTTTTGTTGTTTTATTTTAGGTTTAAAAGAAACTTGAGCTTTATTCCTTTAAGGATAATAAGGTTAAAAAGTTTTGCGACATTTTTATATTTATGAAAATAAAGCATAAAGTAGTTTTTTGGCGGTACCATTTGTTTCGAAGTCTTAAAATTTGTTTAGTACTATCTAAAAAAATCTGCCTGCTGCGTGGGAACATTCTCATCGAGCGCAGCTTGCTCCGCTCGCAAGTTTGAGCGCGCCTAGAGCGCGCGTCTGTTGGATCTCGCGCTTCGCGCTCGATAGTGTATTTACCTCGCGCTGCGCGCTTGGTCTTTGAACATCCTCCACATTTGTGCACAAACCTTTTAAAATTAAGGGTCCAACCATCGACAAGTGTATTTTGGTGATTGTTAATTCTCTTTTGTTAAAGCTCCTTTGGCTTTAACGAACACATTCTCATCACGTATCTCGTGCTTCGCACTCGATTTTGTCCAAAATGCGAGCTCTTTTAAACTATGTTCAACACTATTATATCAAATGTATATCACATTTATTTCTGTACCTCGACCTGGGATTGCTTATTCAGATATTGCAAAATAAAGTACAAATTTTATTTATCATGATCACTTTAATATTTGTTCCTTATTTTGCTTTAAATTTTATTTTCAGCTATCCTGAAAATGTATATCGTTTTAATGAATGTATATTATTAGAATTCATAATATGCATTGGTATTAAAACAGACGTATTTTCATTGCCTTGTTTTTACAATTAACAAAAAGTGCGCATTCTATAAGAAAAAAAACAATTTTGTTATTAAACATTTTGTTGCAGCTTGTGTCGTTTTTCCATAAATTCACTTTGTTCATTTTCAATGTTATTTTTACGATTTAAACCAAAAATACGCATCCTAGCTTAAAGTGATTCTAAGAAAATTTGTTGATACAATTTAGGCGAAATATTTTGTTAAATAAAAAGTTATTGTAACTTGCTTCGTTTTCCCAATAACATTTTTGATTAAAAAACTTTTGCCTATTCATTTATTTTCGTCTCTTGTGTCGTTTTTCCAACAATTTAATTGTTTTTTATTTTTAATCTTATTTTTTACGATTCAAAGAAAATCTACTCATCCTATCTAAAAATGAATAATAACCAATTTCCAGATTCTTCTTGGGTGAACAACTTTTGTCTGTTATTTTTTTTGTACCCTGTGTCATTTTTCAAAAAAAAAGATTTTTTTTATTTTTAATGTTATTTTTTACGATTAAAACAAAAACTTCGAGTTCCATCAAAAAATGATTAATAAAAAATTTATAGATATTTTTTTGGTGTAAAACTTTTGTTCATTAGTTTACGATTTAAAAAAAAACTACGCATCCTATCGAAGAATGATGCGCGACAAATTTGTAGCTCTTTTTTGGCAAACAACTTTTGTTAAATTGCTTTTTTTCGCAACTTGTGTCGTTTGTCCAAAAAGTTTTTTTTCTTTTTTATGTTGTTTTTTACGAATGAAACGAAAAATAAAAAGTAATTTATAACAAATTTGTAGATTTCTTTTGGGTGCACAATTTTGGTCTATTCGTCATTTGTTGTATCTTGCAAAGTTTGACCGCAAAATAGAATGTTTGATTTTTCATTATTTTTTGTGCAATCAAAATTAAAAATTACGATTTTCCAAAGAAAATTCAAAAAGTTATTATGATAACCTTGTAGGGTGTTCAAAAAGCAACGTTTTTCTTTTTTTGACTTTTTTCATGTCATACCTTTCTGGCTTACAATTTTAATTTTCGTTTTTATTTTTTAATTTTGTGCATGCTATAACTCTGGTACATTTTTTTTATCAAAAAAAGGCATGAGGGTAAGCTGTTCGTCTTTTTGAGTACGATAAATAACTGTACATAAAATTTCTAAATCTTGATGAGAGTGGTCCCAAAAATTTTGAAATTTTTTTGAATTTTTATCCAAAATGGCTGGCTAACGAACTTGAACTTCAGTTCAGGTCACTAAAAGAATATATCAAAGGCCAATCCAATCTGTCAATTCTTTCGAAAGTTATCGTGCTGACAGTCTAAAAATCTACAGACACATGCACACACACACAGGCATACGTGCACACACAAGCATACGTGCACACACAAGCATACATGCACAAACAAGGGCACACATGCACACGGAAAGAAACACAGCAGCTAAATTCACGAAAACCTGCTTTTCCGGTTGAGAAGGTCTCAAAACGTGGACATTTCGAAGGGGGGGGGGGGTTAAATTTTACACAAACCTAATACCTTCTCTAATGAGAATCTTAAAAATTGTTCTTGTACAGTTTCGCCAGAATTTTTCACGCCCTTTTTATTGAAAATAAGCATTTAAAAATATATTTTTTATCTTCAAAAATGAAGATCAAAAACAAAATTCACTTTTTCATGATTTTTTTGTAATCTAACAATTATTTGTTTAGGAAAATAAACGTTAAGTACTCTGGTGGAGGAGAGCCGGCGTCATTGTGTGCGCCAGAATACTTTAAATTTATTTTCATAAACAAACCATTGTCAGCCCCCTTTTACACCTAGCAGTTTTTAACCAAAAACCTTCAGCTTCCTTTTAAGCCTAAAATGAACCCCAAAAAATGGTAAAAATTCAAAAAAGTGAAATTTATTATGGTCCTTCATTTTTAAAGGTAAAATATTTATTTAACAAAAAAAATTATTTTGTTCAAAGAAAATGGCATGAAAAATCCTATTGAAAATGTAAAAGACCAACCTTTTATTGATATTAAAAGAGTAAAAATCGCTGCGTTCGATGGTACCCCACGCCCCCAAAAATATCACCTCCTCCCTCTCGGTAAATATTTGTCCCTGTGGTATTTATTAATTTTTGATTCATTAACGAATTAGTTTTTCATAAATCACTTTAAATTAGTAACTTTTTATTAAAAATGACTAATCAAAAAGAAAGGAATCAGTCACAGATTTAGTTAGTTAAAATTGAACTAATTATCACTAGTCCACAAATTTGAACAATTTTTCTGTACATTTCGTGACGCTTTATTTTTCCAGTGTATTTTGGCCTCCTAAATTTGAAAATCGTACTGAAAAAATTTTTTTATGGATTGGTTTTTAAAATTTTGTATGTTTATTTTCGTCTAAAACAATAACTTTTTTTTAATATTTGGATTCATTGCACCTCAACTACCATAATGATCACGAAAAATGGCACTAATATTCCTTGCAGATTTGATGATCTTTACCTTACATTTTGCAACCAGATTGTTCGTTTCTAACTTGAGATATGGTTCACAGAGTAAAGCTATCACCAATTTTTTTTTAAATTCAGATTTCGAAAACCAATGTATAACAAATTTTTTCAATGTGATTTTCAAGTTTAGCAGGCCAAAATGTATTGGAAAAATACAGTGGCACAAAATGACTGGATTTGGATGCGTTCATTATGTGAGTATCATTTTTTTTTTTATACCATTAAACCATTTCCCTTTCAGGGTAGGCGTGACACTACCCAATTCGGGTAGTGTTTCTAGGTTTTTCTTGTAGTTATAAATAACTACAAGTGTGGGCTCACCACACCCACGATGTGCCAACAGCACTCATGTCAGTATTCTTGAATGGTCACCCATCCAAGTACTAACCGCGTCCAAGGCTGCTTAACTTCAGTGATCTGACGAGAACTGGGTTTTTCAGCGTGGTATGGCCGTTGGCCATAATTAATTAATTAATTAATTAATTGTGATTATTTCATAAAATTGCCATCCAGTAGGGCTACAATTGATATGATCCATTTTAACCACCGCTTCCATATGTAAAAAGTTTTACATGATTTTACATCTTTCATGTAAATTCGATAGCTTCTCATATTCACTATCTTCCTCAATTTAATAAAAAGGGCCACTCTTTTTTGCATAATTTAACAGCAAATATTACCGACAAGAGCAAAATGTTATATAACAAGCATTTTACAACCCATTTTGATATCACTTTTGGGATTATAGCTTCTGCAGTATGAGGTTTAAATTTTATCGGACCAAATTTTACGATTATGGAAATTTCTGGGTTTCTTGAAAATGTAAGCGAACACTTCGCACACGTTCAGGCTATATTATATCATAGAAAAATACAATTTATTTAATGTATGTCAGAAACTCAACCTTTACTACAATTTCGATTTGGAAGCACTTTAAATAGCACACACAGTGTTCGAAAATTATTATTATTCTTGCGGTTCTGAAATGCCTACGGCAAATAGGACTCAAATATTGGATATTTCGGGTACCCAAAATCCCACAAGATCTCCCCTATGTATCTAGGGTAGAAAAGCTCGTCGTAATTCGCGGGTGGATGACTTCCAACTTTTATTTGGCTAGACTGGATGGCGCTATGGCTCCAGCGTCAGGCTGGCGATAGTTTTATGGAAAAACTAGGCGGAGATATTTATTTTTTACAGCTATAATTATAGAGAAATATCATAGTAAGATATACATATACACCATCTATAAAAATGGGAAAGTAAAGTAGTGAAGCACTGAAACCTCCCAACTTTTCACAATAAACCCGAATAAAATCTCGACATTCTAAGCCCAAGTTGGGGCATTTTTTGAATTTGGAACTTTGATAAACCGGTTTATTTGAAAAAATTTCACGTTATATATATTTTTTGAATATAAAATATATTTGTTTCTGATAGCTTACAGGATTTGAGTATATAGACAGTATAGTTCCAATAGACTGTATGAATTTGTAACACAAAAATTAGAATTTGTATCTTAGCAGTAATAGGATTTACGAAGCGGTCTGGCCAGTGATATGTTTCGTCAGTCAGGACGTAATCCGATTGAAAAAGCGAATAGGTCATTTTAATCTTCTGAGTTTGTATAAATTTGGAACCTGAAAACAAATCACAAAATTTCAAATTTTAACTGATTCAGGCCAGTGAAACGTTTTACCAGCCAGAAAATAATCAAAATTAAACAAACAATAGATAATTTAATTCATATGAATTTGTAGCAATTTTTAACTCAAACATAAGTTATAAATTTTCAAATTTTTACCGATTTCTTTCGGAAGAGTCTTTGGAACAACCCTTAATTTTACAAACTCAAATAATAATTATCCTCCATGCATATAGTAAAAAATTTTCAACCATTTTTTTGCCACAATTTTTTTTTTAAGTATGAAAGTTCAAGAAATCTAAGAAGTTCTCTTCCGAATAATATTCCGAACAACCCTAAGTTAATCATGCATTTTTACGGTCCTCAAAAATTATTAACACTATCCATTTTGATTGATCACTCCCTATTTTTTGTAACACTCCCACTTATAAGCCCTAGTGCATATCATTCATTAGACGGATAAGGATAATTTTTTAGGGTTTTAAAAATGAATTATCATCTTAGCGTTGTTCGGTGAGGTATTCCGAAGAAAATCTTCTAGGTTTCTTGAACTATCATACTTAGTATGATAGTTTTTTAAGGTTGTGAAAGTGAGGTTTTTTAGACTTGGATACTTTTTTCACTGGCCCGGACCAGTTAAAAATTGGTTGAAAATTGAAATCTTCTTTATTTGTTTTGGGGTTACAAGTTGATACAAATTCAGTCGATTAAAATTACCTTTATGTGTTTCTTTTAATTCGGATTACGTCCTGGCTGGTGCAACGTTTCACTGGCCAGGCCTCTGGAAATCCTATAAAATTTGTGTTATGATACAAATTCTAATTTTGGTCTTACAAGTTCAGACAAATTTCGTACAAATTATTGGTTAAAAAAAAAATTGTTTTCATGCAGGTTCTGGCTAGCCAAATGTACGTAATAGATTTTGCATTGGCGATAGTATTACCCCCACTCAAACACGGAGATGGTCATTTCAGAAGTTGCCACTCAAAACCGGCCATGAGGGCCCTTTTCGTATGGACTTTATTTTATTTTGTTTTTAAGTTTATCAAACTTGAATCTTTTTTTAATATTTTATCCAACTCTGGGAAGTAGAATGTTTTTGGCGTACAGATTAAAATTACGTAAATGAAGTTATGAGGTACTTGTATTAATTATAACGGTCTGTCATATCAAACTAGATTATATCATCGATTTATGTAGCTAACAACCGTCGAGAAATTTCATACAGCCCCTTTAGGTATGTCCATCTCACTGCCACGTAACGCCTCGTTTTCAACATAAATTCCATCTTCTACTAAATGACAATGGACATTTAACGAACCTAGGAAATTTCACCGTCAACCTATGTATCTATAGGCGAAGTATGCTTTCCCCAAATTAAAGTTTGCCATGGCTTCTCGAAACCCAACACAAACACCCACAGAACGACAGCTCTGATTTCGTAATTTCGCTTTCAAATTTGGCTTGTTGTCAAATCAAATTATACCGCATAATATATATTCTTAATAGGCCTCATGCTTTTTCTGAACATTAAAGGCATTGATCAATATGCTCATGTTGAGTTCACCTTTTTTTTTATACATATGCTTGAAAAGAGATTTTTACTTTAATTTAAAAACTGAAGATTACATCAACTTGGAACGTAAAATAAAATTCTGCCAGGCTTTTGTCATTTAGAGGTTATAAATTCTGCAATACCATTGGAACTGAAAAGTTGGTTCATTCAAAAAAAAGTCTTGAAAAAAGAATCGCTAACAAACTTACATAAAATTCAAAACATTGCTCATGAGACGACACTTCATTGTTCCACTCGACCTGAAATTTCATCTAGAGTACACAGAAAGAATTACAAAGATGTAATGACATCTTATCATAATTCCAACCCGCGTTAACTTTGTATAAATTACGAAACTGAACTCCAATGCAAGCTGCAGCAAAGTATCGTGAAAAACGATTCCAGGAAATGCAACCCTCAAAAGGAAAGAAAACTTTCCAAGTCCTTCTGAAATTTCTTTACGTGATACTGATGCTGAGTATAAAAGTAATTGATTCTTGCAAATGTATAAACAAGAAAATCAAATGAAAATGGAACCATCCAAAGAATCATTATATTAATGCAAAAGTGTAAATCAACTTTGCAGTCTTGACGTCATTTTTAATAAAACCATTAAATTTCAATTTAGAAATATGAAAAAGTTTCTGATACTTCGTGTATACTTTTTATCATTCTGAAATAAATTAAAGGAAATATATATGTATAAATAAAAAAAGAATATAAATAGGCACTTGAAAAGTCAAACCACCAATCGATCAATAATTCGAGAAAACAAGGAAAGGCTCTACCCCTACTGCGTTCACCCGGATGACCCAGATGTAAGGTCGACGAAAAGACTCCCAAACTTATTTTTACTTTTTGACTTATCAGAAGAATTGAAAATTTTCTTTACTCAAATTGAAGTAAAATTCTTATTTCTGTTAAACGTAAAAGTTCTCAGAATTTTAATTAACCTTCCTGCTTTTTCAATCACATAGATAAAAATATGTGACTAAACGATACAAGGATTAATTCCAGCAAGAAAAAACTATTAAATGTTTGAAAATGAAAATATCCGTCTCTGAAATGTTTGAAAGTCTATAATTTACTTTTATCTAACAAAATTAGTTTGTAATGAAAAATGTTGGTATATAAAACAAAATTTTAACGATTTAGTCAACATTACATCACTACGAAGAAAATAGTTCGTTTTCAAGCTAAACGTTATATTACTACATACAATGAAATTCTGCAGGAGGAAATTCTACCGAATATAAATTGATAATAGATTATGTAACTAGTCTGTGTAGAGTATTCGCGTGTAGAAAGTGAACAAAGATGTACAAGTTAAAAAAAATTATTCTAATTGTATGCACAGATTTACCAATATAAATTAATAAATTATAATATTATGTAGACTTTTCTTATGTAAAATGTTATTCGGCATAGAGTTTATTTAGATTCGCAAAATGTACTGCAAAACTTTGTTGAGAGTTCTACGATGTAGGATTTAATTATGAACAATTTAAATTAAAACGAATGGCCTTTATTTTTCAAAATCAAATTTTTTCACTCTCACTTTCTAGTTTTGTTCGCATGCCCAAAAAAATGCTAACCTCCAAATTTGAGCAAAATCAAAAAAAAAATTGCAAAAACTTTCCTATTGATTTAACATGAAAAAGAGCAACTTCTTCTTAATTTGTGATTTAAGGTAGTCGTAGTGCCAAAAATCAGATGATTGAAACAAATAATTTTTCTATTATTTCAAAAATCAAAATAATATATCTGATGTCTTTTCAAATCAAAAATATTATTTTTAATGACAAAATTTTAAACCTTAAAAAAAATTTATTTCAACAATATTTTTTGCAATTGAACTTTTTTATACTATCGCTTCTCAACAATTAAAAATTTTTTTTTTTCTCTCATAATATTAATAATAATTGATGGATTATTTTTTTCTCTACAACTCTGTTTTCAAAATAAATTTTTCTATGGCTGAAACCGTTATAACATTTATTTTTGAAGAGAACATTTTTTTGAGTAAATAATTATATTTCAAGATTATTTACTTATTTTTAAAATTCGAAAATAGAAAAGTTTTAGGGAAAGCTTTCCCCGAAAAAATGTCATAATTGATTAAAATTCAACCATTTTCAAAAAATTTTTAATAAGCGGCAGTAAGAAAAAATTTAATTACAAAAGATATTGTTAAAATAATTATTTTTTGTTAGTTTTAAACTTTTTTCATAAGAAATAATGTTGTTTCTTGCATAAGACATGACTGATAATACGAGTTTCATTTAAATTCTTAGCATCATAGAAAACTTTTTTTCCCACAGACCTGATTTTTGTCTCGACAACTATCTCAAACAAAAAATTATAGTCCATATATTACGATGGGGCAGGTTAGAGGGTTTTAAAAATGTTCAGTGACATTTTTTTCAATGTCAGAATTTAGAAAAAGAGGTTAAAAGGTTAAAAGATCTTAAAAAAAAAAAAATTGATTAGCAGTTTGAACTCGAAAGTTCATTGCCTCACTACCCGATTCGGGTAGTGTTTCTAGGTGGATATTTTACTACCAATGCGGGCCCACCACACCCACGACGGGCCAACAGCAACGCAGTATTCCTGGATGGTCACCCATCCAAGTACTAACCGCGCCCAACAATGCTTAACTTCAGTGATCTTACGAGAACTGGTGTTTCCAGAGTGGTATCGCCGTTGGCTAAAAGATCTTATAGTTTGAAAAATTAAAAAGTTTTTCAAAAGTATAGTGCACAAATTATTGCGAATTTTTTGTGTGTGCGTTTTTTAATAGGGTCTAGTTATATACAATCATATTTGATAAAAAATCATTTTTGATCAATTTATAATTTTTTGAAATATCAACAAAAATGACGTTTTGTTTTGCATTTGGTTAGTGAGACACTTATTCAGGCACAAATTTTTCAATGTTTTTTTTATAAAAATAGTTCTGTTCGAACTGTAGAGACGCCCCACTCTTTATTAACGTGACAAGCTTTTTTAAGTTATGTATTTCTCAGGCTACTTCAAAATAGTCAAAAAATGCAAAATTATCAGTATTAAAAGATGTGAGTTTTTTTTTTATTTTGAAAAGTACAGATAAGTTTCTCTAAACGGAAAAGAGAAAAGATATATGGAAGACATTTTTTCAATTTGACGTAAGTGTTCCATTAGGCGAATCAAAAAGAAAATTATAACTTTTGTTTTTATTCCAAAAAATTCTAACTTGACAAAAAAGAAATATTATTATTATTAGTTTCTGTTCAGAATACTCCAGGGAATAGGAATCGGCCATAATTTTCAATATTAAAAAATTTTAAACCCCTCTAATGGGTCCCAATAAGCATTACGAAGTCTTTGTGTCTCTCATAGGGGGGTCTTAAAATGTTACAATAATAAAAATTAGGGCCGATTCTCATTGTCTGAAGTATTCTGAACATGAACAATTAGAGGTGTGCAGTCGTTTATTCGAATTTTTAATACAAATTTAGACATGCTTGGAACATTGGATTTTTCGAAATAGAAAAAAATTAACTGTACATCAAACCGGCTTGATTTCCTTGGATTATTGCAATTTTTAAAATCAAAATAACTTCTTTTTTTTTTTTGTTAAAAATGGATCCAAAATCTTCGAAATTCGAGTTGTTCGTATATTCGAATAAATCGAATTTCAAAGATTTGACTTGACTTTTGGATTCATTTTTTCACCAAAAAAAGGAGTTATTTTGATTAAAAAAATTTGCATAGCTGAAGGAAATCAAACTGGTTTGATGTACATTACATTTTTTTCTATTTCGAAAAATCTAATTTTCCAAGCGTCTCTAAATTTGTATTAAAAATTCGAATAGACGACTGCACACTTCTAATGAAAATGTACTATACGCTATGTTAGTACCTTAATTTAACTTTTAAGTCTTATATTAAGAAGTAGTCTTTTTTCCATATTAAATCTATAGGAAACTTCATGATCTTTGGGGCTTTTGAGGCCTTGGATATTTTCTCGCCTATCTGATTTACTTTAGCAAAATCTAAAATGGGTTTTCTAATTAGAAGATCTTTATTATTCCTAATAAGGTTTGTGATCATTGGTAGTTTATTCCTGAAGCGATTTTTCCGCGCGGTTACTTTCTTTCCGTTCAATCGCTCGAACCCTCTCGACCGCTGGTGTGAAGCAGTAGTGGGGTTTCGAATTTCGTGCGGGACACCCGTGACCATTTTCCGAGACTGAGTTCAACGTGCTACAGTCATTAAATTAATACTACTACTGGTTCGGATTTCGGAATTCAGATAAAAGTCTGATTCGTACCGCGCCCGCCATCATTTGTAAATTCAGAAGTCAAAATTCATACTCTACTGAAAAGTGTTATTGATTCAAATAAGTAAT
Source organism: Andricus curvator (assembly GCA_932195095.1). Classification (NCBI taxonomy): domain Eukaryota; kingdom Metazoa; phylum Arthropoda; class Insecta; order Hymenoptera; family Cynipidae; genus Andricus; species Andricus curvator. Next base: position 143,524 of record CAKNYM010046693.1, read on the forward strand.
CAGATTACAGTATCAAGTGTTTTTTTCCTTTTTGGATTATTGTAAAATATTGTGATTTTCCCGACTCGATCGTGTTCTGGTGTTGTGGGAAGTGTCGAGTCGGATGACATATACCTCTAGTTGCGTCGGGATCGGTCGTAGCTTGCGGCACTCACATATGAGCTAAGTTTCCAAAACAATCTAAATATTGTTTAGTACAACAGCCATGCCACGCTGAAAAAACCAGTTCTCGTCCGATCACTGAAGTTAAGCAGCGTTGGGCGCGGTTTTAGTACTTGGATGGGTGACCATTCGAGAATATTGCGTGCTGTTGGCCCATCGTGGGTGTGGTGAGCCCACACTTGTAGTTATTTACTACAAGAAACTATCCACCTAGAAACACTACCCGAATCGGGTAGTGTCACGCCTACCCTGAAAGGGAAATGGCTTAATGGTATACTCTCGGGTATACTACTACTACTACTACATCAAAGTGACATGTACGAATTCACTCGCGGGTTGTAACTCGGATTGTGATTGAATTAGATTAAATTAGATTATAATGAAAGTATATTAGTAGAATTTCGACTAGCCTCTTTAAATAGCGTATGATTGTGATTTTTATAAATTGGCATTTTTATGTAATTGACTTTAAAGTGACAATACGCTGTTCCCTCGCTGCCCCGCGTCAGACCGTCATTAATTCATTAACACTTTCTGTAATTAAAGGTAAATTACAATTAATTCGCGAGTTTATATTCAGAAGGTATGAGAAAACGCAGTCAGGGTCATAAATCGTTGTCCTCAAAAATCCGTTGCCCATAGCGCAAGTAATAAAGACGTACGTATATTACACAGGCTAGGAACTTTTTTCAGACTGCAAAACCCATTTCAGACGCCACGTTAAACGGATTACCGGGGAGTAAACTTCTTCAAAAGTGATGTGAATTTTAAGAGACCTTCGTCTCGTCCCCAGCGTTGAAAGTCGACACGGGAAGGTGTCGATTTGTTCAGACTTATAAGTACTCTGCTTTCTAAGCGGGCATAATGAGAAAATCCAGATTTACCTGTCCAAGAAAGGGGAAAACATTCTTGAAAGTTACAAAAGAACTTTTTTTTAAGTCAATTAGATTCAAACTGTTTTTTCCAACAACAACAAAAAACATCAAAAGCAAAATCTGTCCAGAATTAAAAATTTGAGATTAGTTTAGCAGTTCCTCTATTTTTAAAGTACATGAGCTGCTCGCCAAACTAAGATAATAAATTCCGAACGTTAAATCGAGCATTTTGTGGTTTCATGAGCTGTAAAGTTTTACGGGGTAAACTTTAAATGTTCTCTCTTTAAGCATTCGTAGGCACTTTTGAACAAAAAGTTGGCTACAAAAGACGTTGGGAGCAATATTACTACCTATGGACAATGCAAGTGGGAATGTGAAAAATGTTTTCAATAATAATCTGAAAAATTATAATTTGTTAGACAAAATTAAATAAAAATAATATGATATAATGTTTAAAGAAGTATATTAATCAACTTAGTGAATTTAATTGACATTAAAGTCTGAGTTTTATCTAGACGAAGTATCAATTGCCAATGTGACTTTAGTTAAAATTCATTGTAGCCACTAGAATCAATTGCTTTTCTTACTCTTCATTCTGTCTTCCTTATTGGTTCATTTGCACACTATAAAATACTCAAACACTTCTAAAAAAAGTTCAATAATCAATTATATCTTTAATTTTGGTTTTAGTCAAATTTGACTAAGCAGTATGGAAACTTGAAGAGAAACAACATTACTATAATTTATATCAATTTACTTATTTTCAATTTTGGATCCAAATAGAAGTTTGCTTGAAGTTCTGAACGTTCACATGAATGCAATTTTTTACTGATTGCTTTGCAAAGTAGAAATAGTACAAAAATATTTTTTTGTAACACATGCACGAAATTTTCGCTTTTCGAGGCATGTATTGCGTGCGGGAAGTGACCAATTCCAAAGCCGTGGTAAAAAGCAGTTATAAAAAGACTTGTTCTAGCTGCTGCGCTTGCGCTCTTTGAGCAAGATTACTTTTTCTAGCTGCTGCGCTTGCGCAGTTCCAGCCAGATTACTTTTTCTTGCTGTTGCGCTTGCGCATTTCGATTCATATTTACTTTCCAGTACTGTCGGAATAATAACCTTACTTCATTATGATTAGATGCTTGAGAAACTGATTGTGAGTAGTGAATAGTGATTGGACAAACTCGAAGTGATAAGTTATCATAAATGACTGATAAATTACCATCAATTACCGATAAATTACCGAAAATTTTAGAAATTTGTGGATAGCTGAAATTTCTGCTAATTTATCAATTTTCCATAAATTTCCGGAATTTTGGGTAATTTAGCAATTTTTTCCATTTGGAAATTTTTTAATTTCTTCCAAAAAGCTTTGGCTACCTGAAATTTCCGGTAAGTACCATTAAGCCATTTCCCTTTCAGGGTAGGCGTGACACTACCCGATTCGGGTAGTGTTTCTAGGTGGATAGTTTCTTGTAGTAAATAACTACTACAAGTGTGGGATCAGCACACCCACGATGTGCCAACAGCACGCAGTTTTCTCGAATGGTCACCCATCCAAGTACTAACCGCGCCCAACGCTGCTTAACTTCAGTGATCGGACGAGAACTGGTTTTGTCAGCGTGGTCCGGTATACCATTAAGCCATTTCCCTTTCGGGGTAGGCGTGACACTACCCGATTCGGGTAGTGTTTCTAGGTTGATAACTTGTAGTAAATAACTACAAGTGTGGGCTCACCACACCCACGATGTGCCAACAGCACTCAGTTTTCTCGAATGGTCACCCATCCAAGTGCTAACCGCGCACAACGCTGCTTAACTTCAGTGATCTGACGAGAACTGGTTTTTTCAGCGTGGTATGGTAATTTAGCAATTTTCCATAAATTACCGGAAATTTAGCAATTTTCTATAAATTTTTGGAATCTTTCCAAAAAGCATTGGATACCTGAAATTTCCGATGATTTAGCAACTTTCCATAAATTTTCGGAAATTTTGGAAATTTAGCAATTTTCCGTTTTCCGGAAATTTTTGAAATTTTCGGATTTTTTCCAAAAACCTTTGGATACCTTGAATTTCTGGAAAATTTCGGTAATATATAAATTCATCGAAAATTTCCGGAAATTTATGCTTATTGTTTCTCAAATCGAAAATTTCCAGCATTTGTTAAAAAAAATATCGTGTGCAACAGATGCTGAAAGTAGACAGTTGCAACTCTTGTGAAGTTTACAGTACTTGCCATCGGCTCATCTTCGGGTCGTTTCCGGCTTGTCTTCGGCTCGTTTACAGCTCGCCTTCGGCTCGCTTCCAACTCGCCTACAACTCCCCTTCGACTCTCCTCTGGCTCGTACAGCAAACTTCACACTCGTGTGGAACTGCCTACTTTCCGCACTTGTAGCACAATATACTATTTCTTTAACTTTAAAATATTAGATTACAAAAATAAGCTTATGATGCATTATTTTAAATTGTAGTTGTTACAATATTTATAGATAATATAAAATTTGGAAACAACTATTTCGTTCATTTGAACGTTCTGAACTTCAGGTAAATCAAATGAAAAGGCACCTGCTGTAGTCATGATAAACTTCATACTTTATTCATAGCTTAAACTATTACTTTTTTATGAAACGCTAAAAAATTAAATCTCAAATATCAGTTTATCGCTTCTAAAGCTACAGTTAAACTGGATTTGTTTGCTATCAGTTTGGCATGATGGGTGGGTTTTCATCTGTCGGATTTTATTGACGTTGCAATGAATAGAAAAGAAAAAACGGACGAACAAATGGTTTCATATTTCTGTGGAAAAAAATAAAAAAATAAATAAAACCACTTTTTAGGCGCCAAAATAAAGAGTTTATGCCAATCGGTAAATGAGACATTAATCCGAAGAGACGTAATAAGCCATAGAAACACAAGAGCTTGCATGAAAAAATGCATGGACGTGA
>CAKNYM010046694.1:0-10570 GCA_932195095.1 Andricus curvator
ACACGCACTAATACTAATTGGTCCAGAACCCTCCCTGTACATCTACTCAGAAAATGAGTTCTGTACAAAAAGTCTCTATTAGAACTCATACTTTGGGTTCCTTCGGATCAATTTATCATTTTGGGTTCCTTTTCAGTCAGGGAGATTCCTTTTTCTTCCAGTTGCCTTTGAACCAAAAATCGGTTCTAACAGAAACCCTAGTTTTTTTTGGTGGGATTTTTGAAAAACTAAAATTAAGGCACATATTTTAGAGGCGTGTAAAGTGCAACTTTTGAGGAGCGTGTTGCAAAAAATAAAAAGTAGTCGAAATGGTAATTCGGAAAAATTAAAATGATGCCAAATCGTTATTTGTGAAAATAGAAATAACGCGTGATATGAAAATGATGACAAGTGATATGATAATTCGGAAAAAATAGAACTAGGGTAAATTGTTATTGGGTCATATGAATTTTGATAAAGTAAACATTAGGGGAAGTCGAATTTGGGAATAATAAGTTCGTTGCTAAATGGTGTTATTCATGATAAAACTGAAGGATTAGCACGATATTGTGCGTGAGTTGGACCGATCGATGGATCGATCTATCTTCTCCTGGCGCACAATGGACGATAGCGTTGTCAGCGTCACTGTAATTTATGAGTATGTGAAATAATCGATGGTGTAGCAGGTGGATTTCATGTAGCGAGAGCGATTAGATTCGTAAATATTTTATACAAAGTGATTACGACTTTGCAGATCAACTGCTTTTATGACAATTTGCATAATAAAGTATCATTTTATATGACGAAGGGTTATTTATATCTCGATCCTTCTTTACACATATAACTTAGATTTTTGTATAACAAAATACAGCAAGAAATCATAAGACATTCTATTTGAAACGTTTCAAATTTTGAAGGTTTACAATTTGAAATTCGTTATCTTAAACTGCTTTTAATAAAATAGGTTGTTTAATGTCCATTTTTATTATAATATGAAAATAGACCGGTTTGAAAAATGTTTCCCGGTTCGATTTTGCAACTCGATCGGATTTATTTATTTCCGATACCAGGCGTTTACCCGTACCGCTAATTCAAAATAGTGGTCTTATTTTTTTGAAATTAGAGCTGCTGATCATGATTGTCACATGATATTGCCGCGTGCTCAGCATTCCGGCTTTCATGTACCATATATCTATTGGCTTTAGATACAGCAAACTGGAAGCTAGTACCTTTATTATTGTACAAGCAGTACGTGTCAAATTTCTAGGCGCCGATATTCCATAGAGTATTGGCTATATATTGGTAACATGTACTTGTACGGGGTAGTACGGCTTCCACGACGAAGCGTAATTAAGCTGTACACGAGATATGTTATATGGCATGTAACTTCGAGCTGGAGAATCGAGTAGATTGGAATAGATGGTTTGTACCAATTTTCCCTTTTCCTCTCGGTTGAATTCACTAAGCAGATTAACTGGAGTGTTATGTTTCAAAATAAGGAACCATCAATACAAAAAGCTAACCTGTTGAGGATGATCAAGCAGAATGTTAGAAAAAGTATTTATGAAAATATATTCGTTTGGATAATGTTTGTTTAATTACTTTCTCATAGAGGGCGGTTTGTAATGACCTAAATCATCAAATCTAATTTTTTGACATATTTCGATATAATTCGACTTCAGGAGTTCGAAAATACAATTTTTTTAAATGTCCATATGTGTGTGTAATTTTTTTCTGTTCACCATATTTTGAAAAGTAAAAGAGCTATGATTATGAAATTTGGACAAATTGTAGCTTCGGCTCCGGATATTCGAAATACGACAATACTATATGTAGTGTATTTGTTCGTGTCCTTGAGACGCATCGATTGACCTCTCGTTGAACCTTTTATGACCCACCAGTACCGATTTATGAAGTTTCAAAAAAATTGGTGTATTCTGTTTATATGAGAAAAACTTTCTAGATATTCAAAATACGACAATACTATATGTAGTCTATTTCTTCGGGTCCTTGAGGCGCATTGATTGACCTATTGTTGAACCTTTTATGACCCACCAGTACCAATTTGTGAAGTTCAAAAAAAATTGGTGTATTCTGTTCATATGAGAAAAACTTTGTTCATATTAGGAATACTACAATACTGTATTTGACATGTTTGTTCGCTTCTTCGAGATGTATCAATGGCCCAAATTAAGAACATTTCATGACCTACCATAACCTACCAATATTGTTTTAAAGCTTTTAACCAAATTATTTTTCTTGTTTATAAGAGGATTTATTTTTATATTGGGAATATAACAGTACTGCATTTGATGTAATTATTCGGGTCTTCGAGACGCGTAGATTGATCTATTGACGAACTGTCGATGACCATTCTTGATTAATCAATAGCTACTTAGAAACTTAAAAAAAAGTTACGTTGTTTTTATGAAGAATACTTTGGTTTTAATTTGGAATATAACACTAACGTAAGTTAAAAAGTTGTTCATTGTAACAGAACACATCAATTGACATTTTGATGTACTCTCTGATTTTCTGAAAATAAGATCTTCGGTAAGACAGAAACATAAGCTTGAAAAATATCGAAAGTATTCATTTTTTTAGGGAAAAATCACCCTCTATGAGGAAGCAAATTCATTTGATACCTATGAGGAAGCAACATGCACATAAAATGATCACAAATAAATACACCCATAGTGGATACATCCATAGTACTTCGCAGCGGTTTTTTCGTTTAGGGTAATTTGAGTTGATAGTTCGCAATTCATGTTCTCTTGGCACGCACTCGTGTACTTATCGGTGAATTCTCGATGCTGCTTCGTCTTCAATTATTTTAATCACTGGACAACTTTAGCTGCTTAGTGCCTTGAGGGAAATGGTACCTACACTTGAACGCCCTCACCCTCTGGCTTCTCATTCATCCCTCGTTTCGCGTCTTGTCGAGTTCAGCCGAGTATTAGCCACGTTGGTAAATCAAAACTTAGCTCCTAAGTTAGTTCTGTTTCCGTTCCATTCCGTTGATTCCAGTACCCTCGTATCCCTGCATCGGCTGTTTATAGAGAAAGCGACAGGTTTTTCTTCATTGAGACACTCGAAAAGAGAACAGAGGGTCAGACATCGATTCAGGATAATTGAAATTAAGAGAATTTGTGGAATTCTGATAAGTAGTCTGATTACAATTTTTCAGTCACATTTTCATCCTTTTTGGTCATTTAGATTTAGAAAACCCAACATTGCTAAGTATCCCCTACCGTCTGTAGTCGGATTTTCATTATAAAAGCGCTCTCATTTGCTTGGACTATTGTCCAAGGAAGATGAAAACTACAGAAAACCTCTCCCGAGCGCAGCCGGTTACCAATAGTCAGGTTTGGTTGGAGACATCCCATATCATCGAGTGTCCACACCCATCTTCGACCTCAAATTTCTCCTTGACAATAGTTAAATACAGTAGAAAACGTGACGAAATGAAAATCACGAACGGCCACCCATCCGAGTGCTAACTGCGCACCTGAGAATCACTGCACAGCTACTGCCCTCTATTCACCTTGATATTTGACCTTATAATAATCCAGAATGCTGATTCAGATTTGCATACACCATATATAATGAGCAGAGATCCGAGTCGCCACATTTCACTTGCATCCATGATTCTATATTTCACCAAAGCTCGAAATCCAATTATTTTCCACCACACTTCCATTTTTTCTATTTATTCCGGCTCTCTCTGTCTCTCTTTCTCAAAATAATAACAACGGGAGGAAAGTTCATCAGGAGTAGGACAACCTTCGGGATTGGACTGACCCTATCGGATACACAATTTTAGCCGTGTATTACAACACACACACACATCGCAGGTGCCTGTACATTTTACATGTAACATATGCGTTTGGAAAGTTAGCTGATTACTTGCTGACTCACGAAGCTTGCGCCAATTGCAAGCTAGTTAGCGCGGTTTTGCGGTTTGGAACAGTGATTACTATCAGCACTCGTCTGTATTGATCAATAGCTGTGATTTATTATCTAATTATTAGTATAATTTATAAAAAATATTATATAATTTCTAGGGGTTATGCCCTCTGCGCGCGCCAACCTGCGATCTACATTTTTTATGATACTCTGTTTTATGATACATCTTTACATATTTTTTAACTCCTTCTCATGCCTTCTTGATTATAGTTTTCAGTCATTAGCTAAGGTTTTGTTAAGATGTGATTTAATTTGTCGAAATTTATCTTTCAAATTTAATTTCTATACAGTATAATATTCCATATTCATACGAAATAATATTTCAAATAACACAACGTTCTTCTAAAATTGCTTATAATGTACCAGATTCGTTGAATAAAATTTTATTTAAAAATACAAAGTTGGGAAAATTAAATGAATCATGCACAGATAAACGTCGATCCTCAAAAGTACGCCGATTCGGTGTTGTTTTGAGTTGCAACAAAACTGAGACACCGGAGAATGAGAATGCAGATATGTTTATGTTACAGTTTCACACATGAAGTATTCTCATTTTGAGAAAAAAATATCTTTTTTTTTTTGAGACCATAACAAATGAGCTGCAATAAAAATGATCCCACTGTTTTTCTTTGTGATTAATTTTGACCTCAATTTTAATAATTAATATGCATCATCTATTCCAATTATTAAATTAAATTTAGTTTCTAAGGTTCACCAGGGGGGTACAGTAAACTCTTTAATTATTAACTTTTATTGGGGGAAAGAAAAGAGCAAATTTAATTTTCATGTTTATTATTCTGCAAATGTATATATTTTTGAAAATATGGATCGAATCCATTTCAAATCAGAGAGATAGGTACACTTTCAGTCGTAGAATCTTTTGGCTACGAAATATGTTGTTTTTTAGAAGAAATTAGGGAACACGTATTTTTCCGATTTGAGGAAAAAAATTTCTGCGAAGTTATGATTATTAAAATTTTTTTTTTTCAATAATTTTTTACTGGAATGAGATAGATTATGATTAAATTTTTCTTACGAATATATTTAAGGGCCAGCCAAAAACGTGTTGGGACAATATGGTATATTGGGTAATGTGAAACATGGGGCAATATGTCACAAGGCTTCGAATATTGAAACGATTGCGCAGCTATGACCGTAATGCGGTAACACGGAACATGGGGTAATATGGTACATTGTGTAGTATGGCACATGGTGTAATATGGGGTAATGTGGTACATGAAGTAATATGGAATATAGGGTAATATGACACATAATAATATGACACATGGCGTCATTCTTGAAAAAGCGATGGTGGTGGTGGCGAGATCTTTTTATAATATCGAGAGAAATATAATGGGGGAAAATCAGTGAAATTCAGTCAGAGCTGGACGGAAGAGCAAATAATAACGTTCTGGGTGGGAATTCGCAGTTGATGGTGCGAAAAGCAGGGCGAGGATTATCCTGCCTGCAAACTGGTATACATGGACCAGAGAGATTGTGGGTGTAACAACGATTTAGGGCTGTCTCCAGGGGTCGTAAAGGCTGAGTGCCCGGTGCAGACGAGGTGCAGCAGCAGAGCTGGATTCTTGCAATATCGGAAAACTCGTAAACCCTTTCCAGCCCACCGAGACCCTGGATAAATTATGCGGTCGACCGCATTCGAAGGCGAGACTGCTTACGTGCGAAATTAAGTGACTGCTGCCTCCATAAGCGAAACTTCATACGCGAATTAGCTTGTAGGGCAGGGGACATTAAGTGTTCAGAAAAGTACTCCCTTGAGTGAGACTTTGAAGCGTCGAGTTTACAATCTTCTTAGTTCCCAGTACCTTCTTACTTCTTATTACCTTTGGAAAGTTGAGTCACTTACTTTCCAGTAGTTTACGAAGACTTCATCCCAGCAAATTGCAAAACCTTTTTTCCTTATTCTCCTTATTTTAAAAGACAGGCCTCGGATCAAGCGACACACTAGTCTGCTACTTAGTTTCCATTTCAATCACTTTTGAAACTTTAAAAATTCAAATTCAAATCCTTAAAAATAGTACAAATTTATATTGAGAACATTGGAAATTAAATAATTTTTCATTGGAGTTTATTATCAGATAATTTTAAGTGAATAGTATTCATAATTGAACAATTTGCAATTGGGTGAATCCTTAAAGGTTCTGAAACATGTATTCAAGTCGCAGGCCTCGTTATTTGAAGACGTTTCAAATCGAATAATTTCATATTTCAATTATAGATGTCTCGAAGCCAAAAAAAAGCGGGCTATTCTGATGCTACCACCGTTTCTCTTAATTCTTAATTAAATTACAGATATTTCAATCCATTGGTTTAAAATATGTAGAACTTAGGGCTCACCACTTTTGGCAGGTGTTGGTTGTCGTGGGTGTGGTGGGCCCACATTGGTAGTAAATATCCACCTAGAAACACTACCCGAATCGGGTAGTGAGGCAATGAACTTTCGAGTTCGAACTGCTAATCAATGTATGTATGTATGTATGTATGTTGGTTTCATTTGACAAGTGCTTGGCTGACAGAAAGTTTTTAAGTCATTTTTTTCTTCGGTTTCCAGGAATCCTGCGAAAGGTTGCGGTGGCTATGGTCAGTCTTTATATTTTATTTCAAATTTTAATTCATTTTTTAATTTGTAAAATGTATCAATTTCATGTCCAAATGAAACCTTTAAATTAAATTTCTAAAAATGAGGAAAAGTTGGGGGAATTTTGAATGAAAATTCATAATGAAGAAGAAAGGAAGAAAACGACCGCGAACACTCCTTTCTTCATTTCCTTCGTTCTCCTTTATTTTGTACAGACTTTAAATAAAAGTTGAAAAGTATTCACCTAAGTTTGTTAAAATCGTTTTTGGTTTTGTTTTATCACAAAAGTTAAATACTTAGGCATTTATAAAAATAATTCCAATTTTCAAAATGTGATTATACCCGTAATTTATTCATGACTTAAACTGAGTCATCTTTTGTTAGTTATTCAATTTAAAGCGGAAATGCAAAATATAGTAAAAATCTACAAGAAAGACAAAATACAAAAACGAGAGAAACTATTCGTTTTAGTCAAGTTTTAAGTATTTCAGGTATTATATTAACTTTAATTCTTCACTAAGTTTTAACTACTCAATACTTACAATATACTAATAGATAACATTATTAAATTTCGAATTCGCTGCAGCACATAGTCATCGCATAATTTATTTCAATACATATTAATTAAATAAATTTTAAAAACACTCTTTAAACATTTTAATATTATATATTATTTTAATTATGTGAATGGCTGAACTCTGGTGAGCTCTGACATAGGTATATCTCAGACTAAAGATTTTTTAAGTTGTATATGATTCATTTTTAACTACATTTTATTTAATATCGCACGATCAGCAAATTTTCAGAAGAAAAATTTGCACATTTATTTTTAGAATTTTCCTTGAGGTATATTACTTTTAGAGAAAAAGTGTGAATACAAAAAAGATGTATTTTGAACATATCTAAAACTTTTATATGGAATATTTTTATCATGGATAAATATTCTTTGAAATTTAGAACAAGATTTTATTCTTTCAACAAATTCAAATAATCTGAGCCCCAGAAATTTATAAAACTATTTACAGAGATTTTTTGGTATATTGTTCTATTCGAGGTAATTAGTTAATACAAAATGGCATGGGCAAATTCACAGGGGTATACGTAAGAGAATAATAAAATAAAATTTAATTTAATTGTATAATGAACTAAAAATGTTAATATCTTAATTTCTATTAAACTGTGGTGTAAGTCGTTTTACAGCATCTCAAATTTTTTATTGATATTAAAAGAGATAAAAATTGCCAAAACCTATTGTATGTTCTCAAAAATCACTCGTCGCTTATTTTCATAATTAATAAATTAAAATCTCAAATTTTAACCTTAAAGCTTTCGTTTGAGATAAAAAAATGAAAAATATGCCTTTTTTCAAGTAAAGTCAAAATTTTTTTTGACTTGTATATACGAAGACCAAATATTTATTTTAAAAAATGCCTATGATCAATGAAAAGGGTGTGAAAAAACCTATCGAAACTGTACTGGACGACAAATTTTTTATCGCTATTTGAAGAGTTAAAAACCGCTGTAATAGACGATATCCACGAAAATCCCCCCTCCTCTTTCCCTCGGTCGTGTGTAATCTAATTTTTGTGTTAAAATAAAAAATATTAAAAATTGGAGTTCCTTGTGTGAAACTCGCATTGTGAATTTTAAGCCTACGTACGATATACTTTGGAAATTTCAACTAAAATTATTCAGACTCTTACAAAGGTCAGACGTTAAATTCCGTAGGTTTGGGAATTGAGAATGAAACAAACAGGGAAACTAAAAATTATAAAAAATTTCGTTCGGTACTTGTGTGACCAGGAGGCCTAGTATTAATTGCGTCCCCATTGGAGCTTCTCGAAACGCGTTAATTAAGCCCGCGCTCCATCTACGTCCTGGATTCCCGTGTGGCTCGTTTGTCGCTAGAATCTGCATTCACTGTCCTTCCCCCTCCTTTGATGCTCCAACAAGCCGTGCCCTTCCCCCTTTAGAATTTATTTTCCTAGTTATTTGCTAGCCGAACTTTCCCTCCACTAGGGATGTTTTTCCGCCATGAACAGATTAATTGAAAATTAAATTTGAAACGTAGCAAATATTATTAATCATTCTTTTTATCATTAATTATGTTTTTCTTCATGTTTCAGGTAAGATCATAAACTCTTCTCTAAGCTTACTGACCCTAGTAGTTCACCATTATGTAAGTAAATCAATTTTAAAAACGTTATCAACAACAGCCATACCACGCTGAAAAAACCAGTTCTCGTCAGATCACTAAAGTTAAGCAGCGTTGGGCGCGGTTAGCACTTGGATGGGTGACCATTCGAGAAAACTGAGTGCTGTTGGCACATCGTGGGTGTGGTGAGCCCACACTTGTAGTTATTTACTACAAGTTATCAACCTAGAAACACTACCCGAATCGGGTAGTGTCACGCCTACCCCGAAAGGGAAATGGCTTAATGGTATACATACATATCTCTAGTAGTTTATTTACTACTGGCGGAAAGATAAATAGAGAGATAGCCATTCGTATGAACTAGGGTAGGAAGGTTTTTGGCAAGGTAGGAACCATTGCCAAAAAGAAAAATATAACAAAGAAAGCTAAAATTGCAATATATAACTCTGTACTTGCACCCACTGTACTGTACGGTAGCGAGATCTGGACTTACAAAGAAAAGGGTAAGAGTAAAATTAACGCGGTTGGCATACAATTCCTGCGCAAAGTCTGCGGTAAAACGCTAATGGACAAAGTCAGTAATGAGACGATTTTTAAAGAATGTGGTGTAGAGGAAACACTGTTTGAAAAGTATGAAAGCAATTTGTTGAGATGGTTTGGGCATGTTAAGAGACTGCATGAAGAACGTCTAACGAAAAAAAAAATGTAGGTTAAGTAAATGGTAGCATACCCAGAGGGAGGCCGAGGAAAGAATGGTTGAAATTTTTTTAATGAGACCTTAATTCGAAAAGATATAAAAAGGCATATCAACACAAGAGCTAACATCGGGAAATGCATGGACGTAAAGGAAGCTAAAGTTGTATGTCAGAACAGGAAAGTGTGGCGATAAATAAATTATAAGGAATGTCTTATGAAGAGTGTCAGTGCAGTGAGTGACGCCTGAAACGAAAGACTTTGGATACTAATGAGTCCGGGTTGAGAGATTTACTTGGTGGGATTATAGATTAATCTAAAAATCTATACCCCGCTCCCCCATTAAACCTTCTTGTACATTTTCCTCTCTTACGTTTATCAAATGAACTCCTTGATCCCCGACAATATAACGAGGCTAGAACAGAATGAGTCACGCTTATCCCAAAAGGAATTTGTCCTAATGTTATAATAATAATAATAATCTCGTGACCCTGAAACTATAGGGTGTTTTCTTCGATTTTCCAACTTTACAGGAGAGGCTTTTAGAAATTGGGTAGTTCGTACATGAAGATGTTTACTGATAATAAGAAGCAAAGTTTTTACCTGTTTCCAGCAAGAATAATTAGAACACTGATACTAAATTCAACTTTGGGAATGCCAAATCTTCGGTGTAATAAATTATGAAACTTTAACATAGAACTCTGTGGCTCAAAAGTATGGCAAATCGCATTAAGTCCTCAAGATAGTACCTTGAGACTCTATAAGATTAGTTTGGAATTGGCTTCCTCTTCAATTCTCATGTATGGGATACAGATTAAAATTTTTACAACGTTCCGATAAATTAACTTTTTTTCATCAATTTGCACGTTGAAAATCGTCTTGAATTTTGCGCTGATTGTCACATTTTTTATGTACATAATTGTAAATCTGATAACGAGACACTAGATAGTACCTTGTGGTGGGTGACGGACAACTTTGCACGTAGCAACTTTGCACGTGCCCAACTGTGCACGTCGATGGTCGGACGGACAACTGTGCACGTCCATCTGTGCACGTCCAAGACCACAAGAGCCCATCTGTGCACGTCGAAATTTCGGCGTGCACAGTTGTCATTTGGACAACTGTGCACGTGCACAGATGGTACTTGGACAACTGTGCACGTCTACATTTCGACGTGC
>CAKNYM010046694.1:15570-52559 GCA_932195095.1 Andricus curvator
GGGTAGTGTCACGCCTACCCCGAAAGGGAAATGGCTTAATGGTATACTCGAGAATACATAGGATTACAAGTGGATGCCCTGGGATTATTGAGGATTACAAGTAGATTATCTAGTATTACTCCTTATTACAAGTGAATTACTTCGCATTACGAGAGGATTACCTAGGCTTATAATAGATTACTCGCATTACCTCGGATTACTTGTAATACCTAGGATTACACTGAATTACAAGTGGATTATTTCGGATTACAAGTATATTACCTAGGATTACACTGGACTATTCGAATTACGCTGGATCACCTGGATTACTCTAGATTACCTAGGATTACAAGTTGATTATTTAGAATTACAAGTGGATTACCTCGTATCACAAGTGGATTTTCCCGCATTATAAGTAAATTAGTGGATTAATCGCATTACTCTGAATTACGCCGGATTACCCAGGATTAAAACTGAATTATCTATGATTACAAGTATATTAACTATTCGGGTGGGCCGTAACTATCGAATTTGATCAATCCAATTCCGAGTATGAAAAAAGTTGCCTTTTCTAATCCGCATGAACCTACCATTTTTTTGTCGATATTATAGCAAGTCACCACGACATTGCAATTTTTAATTTTTAAAATTTTTGTCTATATCTTCCAAAGTTATGGTGACTTTTATCATCTAGAGATTATGGCGTTAATTAATACTAAAAATTAAAAGAATTAAAAAAATTAATGAACGTTAATTTTAGCCGAATTAATTTTTGGAAAATTCGCAAAAAAATGATTTTCTTGAAATGGCTGAATGAAACTTTTATTTATATATTTTTTCAACTGAATTTTCGTTAGCTTGAAACTAAAGAATGGACATATCATTGTCACTGAAATCTGAAAAAAATGTTCTCTGCTTTCAATTATTAAATTTCCTAATTGTAGAGGTTTTTAAAGAACTGCAAAAACCAACTCAAAGCTTTTTGGTAAGTTTTTAATAATAATGGGTAGATTGTTCAGTTCAACCGAGTGACATCAGCTAAAAAATTTAAAAAAAATTAAAATAAAAGTTTCATTCAGTAATTGGAAAAATAACTATGTTTGTTGCGAATTTTCAAAACATCATAGGGGAACATGGGGCAAAATGACGACAGCGGCAAAACGGGACAATGTTTATATCTCCTCTGTGGTGTGATGCCATCTACTGGAAATTGTAGGAACTTCGTTTTGAGTCGTTCCCGTGATTTCCCATATCAATTTGTTATAATTCTGTTGTTATTTTTCAAGTTATGAGAGGCATAGATCGTTTTCGTGCCCAGTTATAATTTTGACTGATTTTCAACTACGCGTAAGTAATACAAATGTTTGTTTAATTAGAATCGCTTTAGCAACATTCCGTTGTATACTTCATAGCCCTTCTTTTGCTTCGAGGCGTTTTTGATTGCGAGTATTTCCGCGATTTTCGGGAGTCATATTGGAAAAAGTACTTTGGGGGCGGAATGGGCAGGGGCAAAACGGGACACCGCATGCGATATAGAACAGTGGGTCCAATACAGTTCTGGCGACAATTAGGATCATCAGTCTTGCGCAAGTTTCGATAGTGAGGATGGAGACGAAATTCTTGTCTGCGTTTTTGTAAGACCTGATGTTGGTCATTTTTATATAAAAAATGGACAATAAAACTTTGTACAACAAGTTCTTGGATCTGTACTGCTTATTTGTTTGGCCTCTTCTAATGAATTTTCTTTATAATATATTTTATTTAACAAAGCGTCCCGTTTGACCCCTTGTAAGAGGCAAAACGGGACGAAAAACTTTTTTCAAAAATCAATGAAAAAATAGAACATGGCATTTAGTCAATGCGAAATTTTTTTTTTTACTACATTACTAGTTGTTTAAGGCACCTATAGTGTCGAATGCGGAAAAAAGTATTTCAGTATGAGAAAAAAAATCCTAAAGCAAAATTGTTCCGTCTTGCCCCATGTTCCCCTAATTTGGGCAGAAATAATTTTGGTTTATTTTTTATTATTAATAATCGCCACAGTCTCCACATAAAAAAAATCACTATAATTTTTGCAATTATAGAAAAAAATGTTTAAGTCCAAAAATTAAAAACTTCAAGGTCGTGGTGGCATGCTATAATATTATTGAGAAAAAAATGGTAGATTTACCCTGATAAGAAATGGCAATTTTTTTCATAGTCGTTAGTTGATTGGTCGAAATTTGACAGTTTCGGCCCGCCCTATTAGCTATGATTACTAGTGGATTACGATTCGATTTCAGGTGTATTGTCTAGGGTTACAAGTGGAGTACCTATGATTACTCTCAAGTATATTGGTTTACTCCTAAATAAAAGTGGATTACTTAAAATTACAAGTGTATTGTTTCAGATTACCCTGGATTACAAGTGTATCATCTAGGATCACACTGGTTTTCTCTGGATTATAAGTGGATTGCCTAGAGTAACAACTGGATTATATTGGAACTTGGATTTAAGACCGGTTTCGGGCATAGCTTTTATCATAAATCCAGACAATCCAAACGTAAACAGCCAGCGCCGCATGAACTATTTCTGTTGGATTTGGATGCATGCTAACAGCTGACGCAACTAACGCGATGAGGGTACTGCCCTCATGCTGCCGAGGACATCAATTCTCGGAACGTCGTAAATCCGGACTTCTTAAATAAAAGTTTCAGTTTATCTAGGGTTACAATTGGATCACCGAGGGTCGCAATAATTGGATTACCTAGGATTACAAGTGGGACCTAGAATTACACCAAATTGCTTGGTTTACAAATGGATTACATAGTATTGCAAGTGAATTATCTAGGATTACAAGTGGATTACATATGATTACAAATGGATTAGTCGGGTCACTCGAGTTACAAGTAGATTACGATGGAGTACAAGTGGATTATATAGAATTTCCGGTGGATTACAGGTGGATTTCTTAAGATGGTTGGATTTCTTAGATAGGTGGATTAAACTGGGTTACACTGGTTTTCTCCGTATTGGAAGTGGATCACTTCGAATTACAAGTGGATTACTCTATGTTGTACGTTGATTACCTAGTTTACATTGCTTTAGTTTGATTACTCCGGATCACCTATGATCACGCTGGATTACTCCGAATGTAAGTGTTTAAACTATGGTTACAAGTGAATTTCCTAGGATTAAAAGTGCACTACCTAATATTATAAGTGAATTACCTATAGTATTACACAGAATTACTCGCATTGACTCGGATTTCTTAAATTACATGTGGATGACCGTGGTTTAAAAGTGGGTTAACAGAGTTGTTTCCCCCTCGTGAAAAAGTGCCCTATGATCTTCTCAAGTTTCAAATATCACCCGAAAGGAATATTGAACATCAAAGGGAAGGCGTTATTGAAATTCCAAGTTCCACCTAATTAAATTGTTCCTTGATCAATTTCATTTATTATGCCCTAATAGATTCTAAAACCTAATACTGGAACTGGTTTCCTTGCAAACTATTCTCAGCAGATTATACCAAGGTGTTCTGTACTCCAAGAGGGAACTTTAATTCAAGTACGTACTCGTAAATAGCGACTGCTGCTGTACTTGTGCAATCCCAGAAGTGCTCAACCGGTCACTTTGTACTTTGAGCCTTATTTCGAACTACGTAACTTCAGGCATATATCACGGGAGACCATTAGCAAGAGACGTCGTTTAAAACGTGTCCGGAAGTTAGCATCCCTGTTGTCAAGCTGCCATCGTGACGGGTCGCGTGTTACTTTATTTACGATTATTTTATACTCACTGGACGTATCTCGTAACTCTAACGCATTGAGATAAAACGCGGATAAAGGCGACGTACATAAGTACGCAATATGGCACAAAAAGAGTACAAGCGTCTCGAGAAATGTAAATGGCGAAGGGGTTGTGTTGATGTACAGTAGGGGGCACATACAATTTATTTTTTTGTTTGCATTACTAAAACTTTATATGGGAAATCTTTTTCTGTTGGGGACGAAATTATACCCTTTTTTTTTATTTTACGGGAAAACTATACAAGATACGAAAAAAGTGAACAGTCAAAAATTGTTTACCCAGAAAAGATATACAAATTTGGTTTTGATAATTTTTTATAGGACGCGTAGTTTGTGTTTTAATCGTGAAAAATAGCTGACCATTTTTGATGAGACACGTGGTTTTCATTTTAATCGTGAAAAAGACCATTGAAAATAATATCAAATGGAAGTACAAAGACCGAGCATTTATCGAACATGCAGCGTAAGATCCGACTGACGCGTTTTTAAAATTTTCTTTATATCCTTTAAGTTAGGATTTTATGACAAAGTAGAGATTAAAAGTTAAATCCAGTCCTAAATTTTATTTTGTTTAAATATGAAACTTATAGAAAATATTATTCACTTCACTGACAACAATTGTTAAAAAATTGGATAGTTTTGTAGGTGTTAAAAGACTAAAATAAATTTAATTAATTTATCATCAACATTTTAAAAATTAAATTCATTCATAAATTTATTTTTTAATCTTGTATATATAAATTCCATTTGAAACCCGTAATAGTTGAATAATTAAATTGAAGTTGTTCCAAATGGGAAATTCATTAAGAAGACAATAACTAACTTTAATCGCTCGATCCTGTATAGTTACAAATTGAAAGTCTTAATAGCTGAAACATTTGCATTGCTTCTTTTTGAAACTGTCGAGTCTTGCTTGCCCTAAACGTAAAATTGTGCAATTTTTAAAGTTCAAGTTTTAAATAAAAACGTTTTGAAAATGTTGCAATTGAAATTTGTATAGAAATTGGCTCAGTTCGAATAGCTTCTACTTTGAAATTGTACAATTTCAAATGTGTCAAATTGATACTATCAGTGTATCACTTGTATTAAGCAAATTACGTATTTTAAATTTAAACTTATCACGGTTTAATCCTGCTTCGTAAAAGTCTACACAAAATATTCATTAAAATGTTTAAAACCCTACACCGTTGATTCCACACAGCACAACTCTACACGTAATAACGCAAAGTAGTTAAATAGCATTATTTTTTCAATTGTTCAAACGGTGTAGGGGTTTTAAAATTTAAGTGGGTAGGAAGAAACCTTCTTGAGGTAAAATATAAAAATATTTAATTTTTTAAATAAATATCGTTGTGTAGAATCAAACAATGTAGGGGTTTTAACATTTGAATTATTATTTTGTGTTGAGTTTTACGGTGTAACATTAAAACATGTTGAGTTAAACTTAAAATATTTAATTTAAAAAAGTATTAAAAAAGTTATTAAAATATTATTATTATTATTATTAAAAAGTATTAAAGCCAACGGCCATGCCACGCTGAAAAAACCAGTTCTCGTCAGATCACTGAAGTTAAGCAGCGTTGGGCGCGGTTAGTACTTGGATGGGTGACCATTCGAGAATACTGTGTGCTGTTGGCATATGATGGGGTATGGTGAGCCCAAACTTGTAGTTATTTATAACTACAAGAAAACTATATCCACCTAGAAACACTACCCGAATCGGGTAGTGTCACGCCTACCCTGAAAGGGAAATGGCTTAATGGTATACATATATAATATTATTTAAAGTCTCTGAATGTAGAGCTTGCATGTAGAGTTTCATTTTATAAAATCGACATTGCCTTAATTTATAATAAATTGTCTTAAAATAATACAGAATTTTGAAGTTCTTAGCATCAAAGCTATATTGAAATTCAATTATTTTGAATTTAAAATAATACAATATTAATCGTTTGATGGCGGGTAAAAGCTTAGTGAAGAAGAGCAACAGGCCGACAATCTGAAGACGTAGGTTCAAATCCTAGCAGTGCTAGAGAGGAATTTTGTCACAACTTAAATTAAGACGTTAATTAAGTCCTTCAAATCTCCTCTCTTCTCCTGTCCCCCTCCTCTCACTCCCATTGGGAAGTAACCACCTAGCAGTTGTCAATAATACCCCGTAGAAACGATCAATTCAACTCCCTAGCAACGGTCAATAACAACCATTAGCAACAGATAATTATCTATTAGCATTATCTCAAGGCATAAACATCCCCTAACAGCGGAAAATAGCAACCTTTAGCAGCGGTCAATAATAACCCTTAGCAATTATCGATACAAAACCCTAGTTATAAACAATAATAACCCTTGGCAATGGGCCCCAAAAACCCTTAGAAAACGATCAATGCAACTCCCTAGCAACAGAAAGTAACAACCCCTACCAACTGTCAGTATAATTCCCTAGCAGGTTAGAATAAAAACCCTTAGAAATGGTCAAGAAGAACAATAAGGAAAGATCGATACAACCCTTACCATAGGGCAATAACAACCCTCAGCAAAAATCAATACAACCCCCTAGAAACGGACAATAATGACCTTTACCAACGATCAATATAACTCTCTAGCAACGGACAAGAACAACCCGTAGCAACTATCAATACAACTCCCTAGCAAAGGACAATAACAGCACTTAGCAAAGGTCAATAGAACTTCCTAGCAACGGAAAATAGCAACCCTCAGCAACGATCAATACAATTCCCTAGTAACGGACAATAATAACCCTTTGCATGGGCCAATACAACTCCCTAGCAATGAATAACAAAAACCCTTAACAACGATCAATACGACTCCCTAGCAACGGACAATAACAACCCTTAGCAACGGTCCATAGCAACCGTTATCAGAGGTCAGTACAACTCCCTAGCAACGAATAATAACAGCCCTTATAAAAGGTCAATAGCAACACTTAGCAAAGATTAATACAATTCGCGAGAAACGGTCAGTAATAAACCTTAGCAATGATCATACAACTTCTTAGAAACGGTGAATAAAAACCCTTACCATCAGTCAATAACATTGCATAGCAACGGTCAATAACAACCCTTAGCAAAGATCAGTACAACCCCATAGAAACCGACAATAATAACCCTTAGCAATGATCAATGAAACTTCTCAGCAACAGGCAATAACAACCCTTAGCAACAATCAACACAACTTCCTAGCAGCGGACAACAATAACCCTTAGCAAAGATCAGTACAACTCCCTAACAATGGACAATAACAACACTTAACAACGATCAATACAACTCTCAAGTAACGGACAATAACCACCATTAGCAATGGCAATACAATTCCCTAGCAACTCAATATAACATCCCTTAGCAAAGGTCAATGACATTTCCTAGCAAAGATCAATACAGCTTCCTAGCAATGAACAATAATAACCCTTTAAAACTGTCAATACAACTCCCCAGCGACGGACAATAAAAACGCTTAGCAACGGTCAATACAACTCCGTAGCAATAGACAACAAAAACCCTGAGCAAAGATCAGTACAACTCCCCAGCAACCGACAATAATAACGCTTATCAACTGCCACTACAACTCCCAAGTAACGGACAATAACAATCCTTAGCAAAGGTGAATAAAATTTCTTAGCAAAGATTAAAAAACGGACAATAGTACCCCTGAGCAACGGTCAATCAAACTCCCTAGCAACAGACAATAACAAACCTTAGGAACGATAAATACAATTCCCTAGCAATAGACAACAATAACCTTGAGCAAAGATCAATACAACCCCCTTTAAATGGAAAATAATGTAACAATCCTTAGCAATGGTCAATAACAACCCTTAGCAATGGCTCATAACATCCTCTAGCAACGGACAATAACAGGTGGGGTCTAAAAGACTAAAAATAAATTAAACGTTTCAGTTTCAAATTGTTCAATTTTTAATGTTTAATTGTAATTTTTAAACATTTAAAATATAAAAGTTGTATCACATTATAGGGTAACGACCCCAATAGTAGATTACTCCGTGTAAAATAATTGTACTAATTATTTAATAAATATTTGTAATAATTATGTACCTCGAAAGGGAAATGCCTTAATGGTATAATAATAATAATGTTCTCAAATAATTATTTTGCATGGGGTCGCCCACTATTGGTATTGCAACACACTAACATCGAGAAACGCCTAGGCCTGAATTTAGATGGTATTAACCAAGAGGAGATAACTTGAGGGCGAATGCCACGATATAATTCAAGAGATCGCAAACGTGCACCTGACGTTTTAATAGACAATTATTACAATTGTATTCGCCGCGGTACAGTAAGCAGTTGCTCTACCTCTAAGAGTCAGCTTAATACCTCCGGTGTGTTATAAAGGGAGCAGAGATACCACAGCTATTTACTATACGGCATGCATTACAAGCGACGCTACGCGACGGCACGCGGCAGCGACAAGGGGTGGAGGAAAGTAATTTATAACAAGCTGAAATAAAGATAAGTCCGGAACGTAGGTCAACCACATAATTACAGGCAAGCTTGTATTCGCAGATTATCCCTGTCGTCAACAATCTCCCGCTATAGTACATAATGTTTACAATCCTCCTGATTCCCGCAATTTTCGACTCTTTTCTCCTTCTATTTATGCGTTATCTCCTGACATAAACTCCATCTCACGTTACGCCAAAGTGGCTAAAGTGGAACTGATGCAATGCGATGTGCAAAAAAGGAAATAGGAGGAAAGAGATGGAAGGCAAGGTGAGAGAAAGTAAAATATAAACGGAGAAAGAGCATCATTCGCTCTCTTTATGACCAAAGACTACATGGAGATAAATGGATATTCAATAGTAGTTATTCAAAGTATAAGATAGTACCGCCCAACATATAGATAGCATGTAACATTTACTATAGTTTTCTGATGTTAGGCTTAAATATATTTTTATGTCAGACTAAAGCATCCAAGATGTTAAAGTCGTACAGGAAAACACACCAGACCTCTTTCGGCCATTTAATGAAGCTTATAGTCGATGTCCTTCGATGTCATTTTGTGTCGTATGTGAACTTGTGGAGAAATGATGCTTAGTAACAATTTGTTTGCAAATATTAATTACACTAGACTTTCGATTTTAGCACGGGTTTGGTTCTGACCTTGGCTTGAATCGAAATTCACCGAAACGTAAACATCAGGGCCGTGTCGTAATGCTGCGCAACGGGACGCAGTTACAGCTAGGCAGTTGGGGTACTCCGCTTTATCGCTATGCTACTGTTTTGTCATGCTGTTTTGTCAAGTTACTTCGGCGCACCCCCCCCCCACCCCCCGTTGCTCCTGTCATTTACAGACGCCGTTATGGTGTAATTCTTGGAACGCTCGAATCGAAATTGCTACAATCCAAAGACTAGTGTATAATGCTGTGAATTGTTTGGATACAGTAAAATGGTTGACAAAAGTGCTGTTTCTTCTTCAAAAAATTATTCGAGGTAAGAACGCTCTGCGTTGCATGTCTTTAATATCCACGGAAACTAGCCTATAACATCTAGATGGATGCCCTATAGTTAAACATTAAATATGTTAACCTGAAACATCTAGATGTTAAGTGTAAATATCCATTTTCTCTCTGTACTGACAGGGTGTCTACTAATCTGCAAAAATCGGGAATTTACCGGGAATACATATTCAAGCCGGGAAGCACGTTTAAAGTTCTGTAAAATGTGATATTTTTTATTAATCGTGATAACAAGACTAATGAGTTTGAATGTTTATCCTTTTCTAAAAAAGTTATAGTCACGTGATCTCACATACATTGTTTTCGAAAACCTAATTGGTTGAGACACTGCGTGAATATGATTTTGTAGTGGCTGTTTTCAGTTTGCTTATTTGTTAATAAAGATTATTAAATTTACAGGATTTTAACATGAATTATTTAAAAAGATATTTTGAAGTCATAGAAGATTTGAAAAAATTCGAAAATAATTTAAATCTCGAGAAGATTTAAAAACATTTCAAACAGAATGTAGTTGTTTGAGAATTTCAAAAAAGAATTTTTGAAGATTTTAAAGCAAAATTTTGCAATTTTACAAGATAGCAAAAATTGCGAAAAAATTTCGTTTACGTTCAAGACATATTTAGAAGCTTTAAAAAGATTAGAAAATAATTTAAAACTCCAAAAGGTTTTTAAAAAATCTAAAAAAATGTAGGTTCTTCAAGATTTCTAGCAAAAAGTTTTGAAGCTTCTTCAGAATTTTTTAAGGTTTCAAGAGAATGAAAAAAATATTTAAAAACATTTAAAAAGATTTCCAAAATTGTGAAAAAATGTGGATGATTTCAAGACAATTTTTTTTATTATGAATGATTTTTCAAAATATTAGGAATAGTTCGAGTCAGTTAAAAGATGTTTGAAAATTCTTGCTTAGGTTGAAAATTCATCTGAAAATTCATCTTATTGAAAATCAATCTGTTTTGGTTGAGGATTCAACTATTTTGTTGAAAATTCTTCTTTGGTTGAACTCAACTGTAATTTTTGGTTGAAAATCGATCTTTTTTAGTAGTAAAATTCATGTATTTTTTTAATTCGTCCTTTTTGGTATAAAATTAATGTTATTGGTTGAAAATGATTCTTTGTTGTTGTTGAAAACTCTCTTCGGATTGAAAATTCAACTTTTTGGTTAAATATGGAACTATTTTGATGAAAATTCGTCTTTTTTGTCTGAATTCATCTCTTTTTGATTAAGAATTAAAATCCTTTTTGTTGAAGTATCGACTATTACATTTTTTCTTTGCGAAATCATG
The DNA here is from genome assembly GCA_932195095.1 of Andricus curvator. NCBI lineage: Eukaryota > Metazoa > Arthropoda > Insecta > Hymenoptera > Cynipidae > Andricus > Andricus curvator. Next base: position 26,118 of record CAKNYM010046694.1, read on the forward strand.
TTTTTGTTTGACAATATAACTCATTGATTGAAATTTGAACTACTTTGTTAAAATCTCTTCTGGTATAAATTTAATCTTTTTGGGTTAAAAATGTAACTGGTTGAAAAATGATCTTTTTTGGTTGAGGATTCAACTATTTTGTGGAAAATTCGTCTTTGTTCAAAAATAATTAAAAATTTGAAAACATTTGAAAAAATGTAAAACAAAAGTCCATTTTTGCACATTTGGAAAGAAAATTTAAAAGCTTTTTAAGAATTTTGAAATGTTTGAAGAGAATACAATTTTTTCTTAAGATTCATGGGAAAATTTTAAATGATTTTTTATTGTGAAAAATTAATTTTAAGAGAAAATAGAAAAAAGGTGTCAAAACATTTTAAATGATTTTCTAAAATTTCGAGAAAGACTCTGAAAGGTTTTAAAGCAACATTTTAGAAAAAATTCTAGAAGGTCAAGAAATATTAACAAGTTTTTAGAAGATTCAAAAATAATTTAAAACTTGTAAATATTTCAAAAAGTTTTAAACAAAATGTAGATTTTTGAAGATATTAAAGAAAAAAATTAAATATAGTTTTTAATTTATTCGGTTTAGCGACTAATTATTGATAAATTGTTGTAGGTTTATTACAAAAAACCATTATTAAAATTACTTATCTCAATACTAAGTAAATTTTACATCACATATGTTATAAATACATGTATTTATAATTCAACTGTCCTAATAAAAGACTAAAAATAATTTTTACTAATTACTGTTCAGTAATTATTGATGAATTAATCAATAATACAAAATACATGACAAATTATATCTAATTATTTACCAATTAGTGTACCAAATATAGTTAACAATTATTCAGAATAATTAACTAAAAAAGGCTGCCACCGTGTGCCGAAATGTCTGAAGCAATTGTCATTAAATTGTATTCTATTTTACTGGATCTCATACATTACAAAAATATTATTTTGTTTGAATAGAATGAGATTTCACAATACATAAAATTACAAATAGTTAAACCTTATGTTTATGCTTCCTATTCGTGTTTCTTATATAGAAGATTTGATATTTACAACCAGGAAAAAACTGTTGATTTAGGGGGCGAAAATTAGTAGACACCCTGAATTAAGTTTTCCCTAATCGTTTCTTTTTTTTAGATATGGTTCATTCGGTTTTTTTTTATTTTCAGTTAATCCTCGCGCTGGGTTATATTTTGCGAAGAAGAGGGTACCTGAATTAGTCAAGTATCACCATAAAGTCGGCAGCTCGGAGTGAAATGGGTCATATATTACTTTTTTACCCTGAAAGATATATATATATATATATATTTCATTCGCTTCTTGTGCCTCAGTCTGGAAAATATGATAACCATGTGACTTATAGTGTCACATGTGATATACTTAGGTGGGTACCGCATGCCAAATAAAAAATCTGAGGACGATTCGCCAACCCCTCGGAATCCATGATACCCGTTGTCTGACATTGACTGATGCTTCGGTAGAGTTGCGGGAAAGTGTGGCAAAGGGTTGGAGTGTGAGGAGGATTTCGCAAATCTTCTGACGAGAGAAATCGGGTTTGGAGAGTCTCGTATAAGCGGAAATAGGAAAGGTGAAGAGCACGAGAACAGGCCAGAGAAAATTTGATATTCCCGATGGAGTAGACACGCTGGCGGGTTATATGAGCGAAGAGACAGGCTGTTCCACCAAAGACTGTGAATGTGTGAAGGGAAATCCCGTTCGAAATTTTATGGGGATTTACTCACTAGCCCTACTCAATAACTCCAAGAAATTCGAGGCTGACAATATTTGATTCCCTGCTTGCTTTGGACGTAAACTGGGGTTTATCGATCATGGCTACTACCACATAAGGGAGGATATATTTCATCCACTGAATACATGAAATTGTTTAGAGCTTCTCATTCGATTACTGAAGTTAGGCAGCGCCAATTGTACAGGCATATTTCTTGAAAATTTGTTCTTGTTATTCAAAATTGAAAGACTTTAAGAACGAAGATTTGAGAAGAATTACCTAAGACTGTGAAAGTGTGAAGGGAAGTCCTTTTTGCAATTTTATGGGGCTTTACTCGCTACCCCTACTCAATAACTCCGAGAAATTCGAGGCTGTCAATATTTGACTTTCTACTTGTTTTTGACGCAAACTAGGGATTTATTGATAATAACTACCACAAAAGAGAGGATATATTTTATCCGCTGGATACAGGAAATTGTTTAGGGCTTCCCATTCGATTACTGAAGTTCAGCAGGTCAAATTGTACAGATAAATTTCAGGCGATTTTTCTTTAAATTTTAAATTGAAAGACTTTAAGAACAAATATTTTAAAAGAATCACCATAGACTAAAAAATGTGAATATTACTATTGTATAATATACGATCTTAAAATTCATCCAACATTGATAATGATTTATGAAATCGATAAAAATAGACCCTTCGCAAAAGGAATAACTGCAAGATTTGTGAAAAAAATTGCTTTTAATAAAATCCCACCAGACAAGATTTATGAGTCATTATAAATGTTGGAAGAATTTTGAGATTAACTGTATATATAGTACATCCTTAAGGTACTTGAGCATTATTGAAAGTGAAAGAGGGTAGAGGTAGGTAGTACATTAAGGTAACATCGAGGGCGTTAAAGTCGTTACGCACGTAGCAAGTAGAATTCCGTGAAAGCTTTTATACATTACATAATATATCTAGCAGACGCGCTGTCCGCTAAGATTATGCAAAATAGGATGTTAGACGCTAATCTATTGACTATTTCCATAATCTACTCGTCTAAAATTCATACTGTGAACCCCGTGGGATTCTGACTACGACTCGCTTTCTGCTATCATATCGTTATTCGCATTTATAACTTCAACATTTACGATATCCTTAGTCCTCAGGGGCGACAAGAGAAAGATCGAGAAAAACTCTTGTTTTATTCTTGCGGAATTCAAATTGCTTTCTACTTGCGGAACTATTGGAATGCCTCCTCCGCAAATTCTACGTTCAAATATTTTCGCCTCGATTTTCACATTATATGCGAATTCAAATGAAACTTTTTGTTATGAATAATATTTTCGCGAAGAGAATAGCAAATTCCACCTGCTGGTATCGTTGAGAGAAAATCCCCTCGCAATATTTTACAAATAATCTTTAAAGAACAATTAGGGTTAAATATGACGACGAAAGTTCGATTTACATCCAACAAGGCAGTCGCAAAATAAACGCTAGACTTAAAAGAGCGCCAATACCGCCCGCGGGATGAATATCATGTGAAATTGTATGATTTTGAATAAATTCAATTACAAAATTTGATTCTAACCTTTTAATGACCAAAGTATCTGTAGTAGTTCAAATTTAATTATTCTAATTTGTGAATTCGACTCTAATTTCAGAATTCAAAACCTCAAATGCAGTAGCCAATTTTGCGAACCATTAAAAAAAATTACAAGTGACACAAAAAATTAATTATAGAATTGGGTGAATACGTTCGAATTTAGCGATCTCAAAAACCAAACACTGGCTCTCACACAAATTATATATTTTTTGTTTTGTAACTTGCTCCGCTATATTTTTTTAATTTGCCGTGGCAAGTCGTCCAGCTTTTTCAGATGAATAGCGAGTATTTGCAAGCATTTTTTTCAAAAATGAAACATGGAGAGTTGGGGCCATTCACAAAATACATAATACATGTTTCGGGAACCTTATATCCACACCCCCTGCTTGATGCTTTTTTCATTGTTCTTAAAATGGAGAATGATACTTTGATAGACCCCCCCCCCCCTTCCCTCAAAATCAAAATTTTAAAGATATCTTCATGTTTCAAGTCAATAAGTTTTAATGTAATTCATGGTGTAGTATATTTAATGGGCCGTTAAAGGGTTAAAATTGTTCAGGCTTGTTAGTTTTGTGTTTTTCATCTTCAATTCTTTTAACACATTCAAATTGTAGTACATATAGAATTTATTTATTATCCTGATTAGGTTTTAATTATTTTATTGTATTTGAAATGGTATCACGTCGAAAGCATCTACTGAATAGCAATATGAATTTCCAAAAGTAATTTGAAAAAATTTGAAAGTTTATGCTACTGCTTATGGTACTGTGGCTAAAGTGGAACTAATGCGATGCGATGTGCAAAAAAGGAAATAGAAGGAAAGAGATGGAAGACAAGGTGAGAGGAAGTAATATGTAAACTGAGAAAGAGCATATTCGCTCCCTTTATGACCAAAGACTACACGAAGACTCACAAATTAATCTTTTCACGTCTTTTCACATCTTTTCACAAATCTACACGAAATTCATATTTTGTCTGTTTGGTTGAAAATTGAACTACTTTGTAGAAAATTCATCTTTTTTCGTAGAAAATTCATTTTTTAACTGAAAAATCTTGGTAGAAATTTCATCTTTTCTGGTTAAAAATGGAACTGCTATAAATGAAAATTTTACTATTTAACTTTGGTTTGACAATTGATCCTTTTTAGTAGAAAATTAAATTTTTTATTTAAAAATTAATAAATAATTCATTGTTTCACGACTACGTCTTTAAATGACATTTGTTATTCCTTGAAATTGTTTTCATTGAAAATAAGGAAAATATCCATTTAAATGTTTTTATCTCGGTCTTTTGGGTTGAAGAGTTCTTCATGAACATAAAATTTTGATAAGCGGATTTATTATAGCTTTATACTGCCTTTTTCTGTCTAAAGCTGTGCTGCCGTAAAATTTCTTGATATGTTCCATATTAATATAGAGTAATGGGAATAACAACTGGATGAAGACCAATGTTTTTGGCGTTTATTTCGTAAAATGATCGACAATAACTTTCAACTCAGATCCGAGTCTTTCTCAAGGCATACAATTATATATGATACAACAAAAATTGTATGAAATAAACAGCAAAAAAACCGGTCAGTGCCTAAACCAATCTATTATATATGGATGAAATAAACAAATTGTCAATATTCACCTAATAAGTTTTGGTAAAAAAAGACTTGAAAATTGGTCACAGCATATTTTTAGAGTTATTATGCGTCTAAAATATGACGAAAATAGTAGAGAACAAGATCAAGAAATATATATGTAGAATTTATTTATAGTGCTTTTTTAACGAACGTGATATTCAAATATCACTAACAATGTATGATATTTAGCACTCAATAATAAATTAAATGAATTTTCTTAAAAATATTTGTCTCTTTTTTTTTTTTTTGGCCATTTGGAACATTATTACTCTTTTCAAGCCAACTACTAACTTCATTCAATACATCAAAAATGGTCATAGAGCGGGAGAAAAATAAATTAATAAAAAGATATTTTTTTAAATATTATTTCCCTAATGTTACTTTCTTCAAGCCGTAAATATTCAGGAATGAAACAGTTTTTACGGAAAGTATTTTGACGGTAAACTTATATTACAAAAGGTCTAGATATTAGGAAAAAACGTGGGGCGCGAGGACATTGCGAAGATGTACGGTTTTTTAGTTTAGTAAAATTCATGAATTGCGTATTTTATTTACATTTTTGACAGTTTTTCAAGTAAGTACATTACAAGATTCAAGTCAGTATTCATTTGTTATATGGTTTGAACAAAATGTGTCCCTGGAGATGATGATCAACGATGAAATTTAAATCTGAGGAAACATGAAAATCTATTCATATCTTGAAATTGAAACTAGTCAAACGATTATTAATATCCTTTTCTATTTTAGGAATAATAGAGAAAAGCTGTATTCTGGAAAAGCATACATCCATGATTTAAAAGGTCGCATAAAGGCTTTTGAATACTTAAGAATGTGATCGTGGAAATGGGACACGATGAAAATTTCAAACATTTTTTTTTAGGAACATTATATGCATTACCAACTTTAGCAACATTTAGCCACAATATATATATATATATATATATATATATATATATACCATATATATACCATATAACCACCCATCTCACGGTTGTAAGACGTGGCCATAGGTGTGCTTTACCGCGGTGCTACTGGGGGCTATTGACATTTTGTTGGATGGCAGTTGCTCTTAGTGGGACCCTGCGGTGGTTGTTTAACTTTTTTTTAAAATTATATATATATATATATATATATATATATATATTTCTCGGGACAAGTTTTCGTAGATTTTTTTTATTTTCGTTCAATATGTATATTACCAGAGGAACAGAAAACACACAGTTTCAAGTAATTTGGGACACTATTTATTGAAGTATATCAGAAATATGTAAATAGTATATTACGACCCAAGGCCAGAAAGTTGGATTTCCGGGCGTGTGTGATATGAAGGCCGAGGCGAAGCCGAGGCCTCATATCACGCACACCAGGGCATCCAATATATCTGGCCGTGTGTCGTATACTATTTTTCTTCATCCCCAGCCGAAAGTACGTTTAATAATTAATGTTAATTAATAAAATGCGTTGTCGGCTGCTAGCTCGGATGCTTTTTCTTGTGTGGCCTGTATCAGCACGCGCGCCACCTCGCGTAGCGCCGCTGCTGCTCTCGGGTTAGCTGAGCGGATGCATGGGATTCGGTGGCCCGCCCGACTTTTGCAAAGCCGAGGCGTAGCCGAGGTTTTGCTGGTCGGGGCGGGTATTAAAAACACATATTTTTCTTAATACTTCTTTCTCATCCGCCAGACGAGGAAGAAGCATTTTTGAGGTCTTGTGCCGTCTTTTTATATACAAAAATCGCAACGACACTAATCGATCGGTTTTGAGGTTGAACACACCGACGGTCTCTTTTTTCCATTCACCTGTCAAGATAAATATTTTTCAGAGGCTAAGTACACAATAACACAATACTGAGCGTTGCTACGTCAGGCTGCTACGTCAGCGAGCCACAAAAATCTCGCAGCCAATCAAAGATCGTGTTAACTCTAGCAGGCCGCAAAAGCCACTGTTCCCGGACAGAAATGCGTCCGGAAAGACGTACTTTCGGCTAGGGGATGAAGAAAAAATTATTTTTACTTTCTCCCGAAAAAAGGAATTTTAACATCATGGGAATGTCAACTGGTTAAAGAATTTTGTTTGTATAATCTCCCACGCAGAAAATTAAAAAAAAAATGTTCTCAGGTCTTTAATGTAGAAATCTTGTGCTTGTCTAATTATATACGAATATAGAAATAAGAAAGCTTATCACAAAAAAATTACTACAGCAATTTTTTTTGTTCATCCTGCAGGGCTGCCATGCAGTCACTTAAGTCACTTCTAGTGACTTAAGTGAAAATGTCACTTTAATCCATCTCATTTTAGATTTCACCTAAAAAAAAGAAAATTGATTTAATCTATGTACGAAATTTATACTAATCTATCAAATGAAAATTATTTTCAATTTTAGACTTCACTCTCTTTCCTCTGTTCTCCTTTTTTCCCCTTTCTTAAAGAATTCCTCTTTTTCTCCTATTTTCAAGAAACTTCCCCTTTTTCTTGTTTTTTTACTCTAACGGGAAATTAATTAATCCAACTATTTCAGGTTGAAAGTCATTTCTTTTTGTTAAAAAGTCTACTATTATATTTTTTGTTCATAATTAACCTTTTTGGGATAAAAATTTAATTATTTGTTTGAAAATTTAATTATTATATTGAAAAAAAAACTTTTTTTTGAAAATTTGTCTGTTTGGCGCGAAAGTGCAACTATATGGTTCTAAATGCATTTGTTTAGTTGCAAATTTTTTTTTTCCATGAACATTCAGCTACACTGCTAACTTAACTTAAAATTGCTTAAAATAATATCATTTTGAAAATTTTAAAGTTCATTGATTGATTCTTTAATTTAGAGCATGGAAAATGATAACGTGGATTTATATTTTTGGAATTGAATCTAAATCTTTGAACTCTATAATTTATAAAAGTTAAAAATTCTAAATTTTGCAGTTTATCTGCATTGCATTTAAAATTGTTTAATTGGGACCTTTCATTTTCTACGTGTAAATTATTGATAATTTTAATACGAAATTGTTGAAATCAAAAACTTAAACGTCAATTTAAAAAGTTTAAAATTCAATAGATCCACTTTGAGTGCTTTAATTTATAGTTTATTTTTTATTCCTTCAAATGGAAAAATGTTTAGCTTCAAAGTTTGGATTTTTTAATTTCATTGACCGTGAAAAATTTTTGCGAACCGAGAAAATACGAGGAAATAACCGTGAATTTTTTTCTTTGATTAAAATGGCCACCCTGTTATATGTACGTAAATACTTATAGATCAGTACTTAATAAAGTTTGATTTTCGAGCACAAAAATGTTCACGTACATTATGATAATATAAAATCAAAATGCCAAAAATACAAAGAAAATATTTTTTTGGGACAAAACTCCAACAGGAATGATTCACACGACCCTGATTTTTTGCGGTTTGGAGAGTCCCGGTTCACCCGCAAGGCCATTGAGGGTACCCCCGACACGGATGGTAAAGCGGGACTACAGTGTATTTGGTTAATAACACAGGCCGAAAAACAGTAACTTTTTTTTGTACCCAAAGACTGAACTAGGTGACCCCGAAAAATTTTGGTGTCCTAAAAACGAATCCCTTATACAAACTTTTCCTATACGTCAGGATTCCCAGATATAATAACCCAAAAGTGAAAAAATTGACATTTTCAGCTATATTTTAAACACTATTCGATTGATAAAGGGTTGGGTGTCTAAAGGTTTTTGATTTTGCTGAATCCGAATATGAGATCAGATTTTCCAAATCCAAGATGGTGGATCTTTCCTAGTTTTTCTTTGTGAAACTAATATGGTTAATGTGCCATATCTGGGAGAAAAAGAATCGGTTGGGCATGATCCGAAGTAGAAATATGGCTAAAAATGCCTATTTTCTCAATTCTAGGTTAGGACATCTCGAAATCCAGACATAAAGGATCATTTTTTACAACGAATTCATTTCTAAGACTTGCAAATCCTTCGGAATCACCTAGTCCGGTCCTTGGGTATAAATGTCGGTCTGTATAATTCATCTTTCTTGATTCAAAGGGATTAAAAGTCAAAGTTTGTCTAAAAGATTCGAATGTTTAGCTTCAAAACTCATCTTTTTTTTTAAATTCTTATCTATTGGTAGAAAATTAATCTTTTTGAAAATTAATCTTTTTCGGTTGAAAATTCAACTCTTGAGTTGAAAATTTAGCTTTCTTTTCATAATTTTGTTTGGGCATTCATCTCTTTGGTTGAAAATTGAACTATTTTGTAGAAAATTCATCTTTTTTCGTAGAAAATTCATTTTTTTAACTGACAACTCTTGGTAGAATTTTCATATTTTCTGGTTAAAAATGTAACTTCTTGGTGTAAGTTGAAGTACTTTGTTGAAAATTAATTTTCTTGGTTGAAAATTCAACATTTTAGTTGAAATTTATATCTTTGTCTGATAATTGAACTAATTTGTTGAAAACTGTTCTTTTTTTTTAAATTAATGGCTATAAATGGAAATTTTACGATTTAATTTTTGGTTGAAAATTGATCATTTTTAGTAGAAAATTAAACTTTTTAGTTAAAAATTCATCTTTTCGTTTCAAAATTTATCTATTTTGTTGAAATTGCAATATTTTTACTTGAAAGGTTAGGAATTGAAAACGTTTCATATCAAATTCAATATGGTACCTAGGGGAGACCAATGATCCTACAGTTATAGAAATTCAATAATTATAAGCATAAATATAAGTATACCATTAAGCCATTTCCCTTTCAGGGTAGGCGTGAAATATAAATAAATATCATATAAATAAATATAAGTAAAATATACAATTATAATTTTAATGTATTAACAAGTACGGTGTCTTAACTATTAATTGCATTAAATTAATTATTTTATATACATTATTATGTTAAATTAATGATTATCTACTGTAGGATCATTATCAACTGTAGGGTGGGTGGTCTCCCCTACATTAATTTTATTTGAAAGAATTTATTCCCCTATTCCCCTGCTTTCGTGATAATTCATCCTATTTGCCTTGTTTTGAGAGCTTTTGAGTCTCTGAAGTCAGTAATATTGAAGTTTAAATGATTTTAACTTATACTTTGCTGGTTTTCTAGTTCCTGCCGTAAATCATCGAAATGTAAATACGGTAGTTAAGTGTCTCAGGTTTATTGAGCTTGTAATAAAATGAATTAAACTTCGTGTGAACATTACTTATAAAATGTATTTTAGCAATTATGGCCTTGGTTTTTAATCCCGAATTCAGCAACAGAATTTCATCTAATTTTGTAAATGCAAGCCGATAAATTAAATGGTTAATGAAATAGAAATTTTGTAGTATAGAGAAGTGTTCGTATTAACATTACAGGACTGTTTTTGTGTGAACAGTAGTCACCTTTAATCACTTCTTAGCTTGAGTTAGTCACTTTTTCTACTTTTTTTAAAGTACATTAGCCTGTGGCAGCCCTGATCCTGAAAATTTAATTTTTGGACTTCATTCCATTGTTACGGTCATGTCTATATGTATATACATCATAATTTCAATCTAGCACCTGCAATCCCATTTTTTACCTGAACAAAGCTTTTGTGTTCAATTTAATGTTATTTTAAAACAGGTGCCTTTAATGAAATTCGTACTTTAGTAAAATTCTTCCGCCTAAATATTTCACATTCAAAGCATAATGTGGCGTGAGGTAGATTGCAGCTGGCACTCGGAACTGTACTTTAAAATATTTCGCTGGTTCAGAGCTATTAACGAATGCTGGAATTCTGTGTATGTTAATGCAAGTTAGCATTAATGGCAATTTAATGGCAGGCTATGATGATGCAATCGAACTCCACCATCACTATCCGAATGTTCCCCAGCATCCGGGTTACACCGCCGTATTATACAGATCGATCTCTGTAGGGTGTATACAATCGAACGGCGGTAACGCGGTGTGAAATAAATTGAAAAAAAAAAAGAAATTAACGATGCCAGCTTTCCAAAGTGCATATCCGTGTTGCTGAGAGCCATGCGGACTGCAAGCTTCTGGCTGCGGATCGAAATGGAGGATGTCGAATGAATCTCGAACAGATTGTAGAATCGTACAATTAATTTATTTTTTATTTTATTTTTTTTTTAATTTCTGCCCCTAGGGTACGCTGCTCGTTATATCCCTTTTCAAACGAAAACAACTCCTACAAAAATTCGTTAGTGCAGACCATTGTTTTCAGCCGCGTTTCGCTGATATAACCGGGACAGGAATGCACGAAAATCACTGAATCCGGACTCGATTTCCGGTTGCACAAATACACTAGAATCGCATCGTTCGTAATGTTCACGCTGGTTCAACCACTTCACTAAATGAATTGCTGATATGCCAGAAATAAAATAGAATCATTATGCGAGCTAAAACAATTTGTGGAATAAAGGTTGGCATTACGAGTGTCCCTAGGTATCTATTTTTCAAACAAAGCTCTGAATAAATCAATTTTAGTTGAAGTATTTTTATCAAATATTATCTCTAATTTGAAGAGTGAAATTTAATGGTCCACTCAGAGAAACACAAACAGAATTATTTGTGTGCAAGATTTGGTGAAGTTCGTCGCAAATGGATGATGTTCGCTACAAAATGATTCTTTTTCAAACAAGCGAAAGTCCTCTTAACCTTAAATTTAAGAGCAAATTACGTTTGTATCAAGAAACAATATCTTTTTATATTTTAAAGAAAGTTGTCTCGAGGAGAACGTTTTTAGATTTCTCAGGTGATCGAAACAGATCCGTCTTTTCTTTGACACATCTGTTTCTCTTAAAAAGGTATTTGGATGATAGATGGGGTAAAGTAACATTACTTCAAAAGAAAAATATCTTTTTCTAAAAGAAATTTTATCATTTATATTTATGCTATATCCCATATTAAGGTGGTCCTTCGATTGTTGGTCCGTGATCCCCCTGATTTCGTGAGGTCCCCGTAAAAAAATATCCCGTAATTTTTTGTTCAAATCGATGTGCTCCCGAGTCTTTGAAATTAATATGGGATCTTAAATCGGAAAAGCACAGCTTTCGGAAAAATAGGAATAATAACTAAATGTTAATGACTTTTTGCAAATAAAAGTTTAGTCACTTCTTAAGGAATGTTCAAGAAATAATTTCTACCCCATAACTCTTAATTTTGACGTATCCCGCTCCAAGCTCCTTGTATTGTGCCCGGAAAATGCTCAAAAAAAGAAGTTTCATGTGAAATTCGCGAAAAAAGACTCGTTAAACTGTCCTCAGCAACAATTATTATTATTATTTGCTAAAGCAGAAATTGTCAAGTATTTTCAAACCAGTTGTCAATTTTTTAAATAATTTGTATTTGTTTAAACAATTTTTCTTCCCCTATAAGTCTTGAAGAGTTATTATTTTACAATATAAATGATACAGTTGATGAAAGTTACGAGTAATATTTTTTAAAACATTTTTTCTATTCTTTAAAAAATTAATAGATGAATAATTTTTTTCCATAGTTAGTATGTTAGTATTTTCTGTTTTTTATAACGCAGTTGATGAATGTTAAGAGTAATATTTTGTTCTAAATTTGGATTTCGTGACATTTGTTATGTGGCGGATGCAGTTTAGGGCAAATGCAATTTATATGACATGATTATTCGGTATAGTGAGAATTATGACAAAATGAAAATTCGAGAATTTCAACTAACAATTCGAACAAATCAGAATTAGGTAAAATGGTATTGTGGGTTAGGGTGGCCCTTATTTTCGAACCTTTAAAATTTTGCACTCCATGTCACATATATGGATTTGACAAGTTAATAATATTCTCAATGTTTGACTCAGTTTTCCTATGTAAATTCCATGGGAAGTTTCAAAACTGTGGGGGCATCTTTAAATATTATTGGATGGAGCTCAAACTTAAGTACATCTTTTTCTCGCGTAGCCTCACAAAATCGAATTATGATGACTGGCTTTAAGGTGACTTCATTTTTGGTGAGATCAAAATGTGAAATGAAATTTGGAGAATATTCATGCGCCTCAAATGTATTAACTTGCGACATTAATTTCAAAATATGCTAATTTTTCACTATTTGTTTGGGAAAAAATTCTACAAATAGAAAGTTTTTAAACAATAAAAAATGTGTTAAACAAGTAATAACTATTTTAAAAATTGGAAATTAGTTTTTTCCCAATAAAATTGCTTTTGACATTTCAAAATACATGTTAGTTTCAAGAACTCGGAGATCCGGAGGTCCATTAAGCTAGTACCTCCACAATCGAATATTGGGATTTTCCATAGCTCAGAATTTGGGCTTTTTTAGGGCGTTTTTTGGGCCACAATTAAAATTTTTGGGCTCCTTTACTTTTTTCAAAAAATCAATTTTCTTGTGGAGGTGCTAGCTTACATCAACCTAGCACCTCCAGTTCGTAAAACCAGAAAATAATAAAAATGCAATTCCACCAGAATTTTGGGCTTTTTTTGGGCTCTTGAAATCCGCAAAAAAAATTTTCCCCAAAACAACCTTTAAGTTCCAAAATTGATTTTTTGAAAAAAGTAAAGGTGCCCAAAAATTTTAATTGTGGCCCAAAAAAGCCCAAAATTCTGAGCTATGAAAAATCCCAAAATTCGATTGTGGAGGTGCTAGCTTAATAGACCTGAGATCCGGCTTAATATTGACCAATTTGGCTAAAACTTGAAGGGAAATTTGTTTCGGATACCAAAGAAATTGGGAGGGATATTTGATAAAACAAAGTTCATCATCTGTAAATTTCGACCACTCTAATTTCCGTAAGTTTCGATTTTTCTTTATCGTATCAGTTTAAAACTTACTGAAAATTTAATTAGACCTACCACTGATTTTTTCCTTCTAAAAGGGATCAGTAGACTTATCTTCTACCCTTTAAATCCAGCTACAATTTTCGAAGGAGAACCCCGCATAAATTGACAGGAATACGTATCTAGATTACATATCGACCCTTAAGCAATCTAGAATCCTTTCGCTCCCTTGGGATGGAGGTTCAATTTTGTGACGTTATCAACCACTAAAGAAGAAGGAGAACTACTCGAGGGCCCGACTGTGTCACGTCGATGAAAAGCCTCCTTGTTGCAGGGTTGAACGACCCACCAACAGTACACAGCAGCAAGGGTGGTACTAAAATAATTTCTCTATGGGAGTGCAACTCCATGGAAGAAAGGAAAGAGGGCATTGCTATGAGTGTTGCCTATTCAAATATTTCCTCGTAATTGTCTCCGGCTCTTTCATTACTGATTGTGTTTGTTGGAAAGGATCGTTTCATTTTATCATCGAATCATCGTAATTTGATTGCATTTCCAAGTTCCAAGAACCCAATTATTTAACCTTTCAAAAGAAAAAAAAATTGATTTTGATATTATCAGAAAGTTTGACCTACTTCTCAGCTGCAATTGTACAGTCATTGCTATAATTTACAACATCCTTTTTCTCGTTGAACAATTTCCAATGTTTACTGTTGAAGGTAATCCCTTGGCTGTCGTTCTCATTGATATTATTCCCACTGTTTCCATTTCTTTTCTTTTGTGCATCGGTATATCTTTTCGTTTCAGTACTCCCTGGTGGTATTATTTCCGCGAGAACAGGCAAAGCGATGTAGGAAGAAGGTCCGTGGTTTTGTATGTGTATCGGAAGAATCGTTTTATTTCCATCGATTGGATTCTTTGATGATATGACAGTGGGCATTCTCTTTGGTACGGTTCCGATTCGTAACGGAATTTTCATGATTCACGGCTTACTGTCAATAAAAGCATACAAAGAAGTTCTCCTTCTATTCTGTTCTTTGTCTGGAATAGAGCAGGCGGAAAAATTATACATAGTAGAAAAAATAATGCATAACTTTTATTTGATTTTACATTATTTGTATATAAAACAACAAAGTGTCTTGTTGTCCCGAAATCCGGGAAGAGTAGTCAAGTATTTATCATAAGCATGGCTAGTCCCGATTTTTCGGCACGACTAGACACAGCCATGAAATAAATAAAAATCACAGAAAATTTTTTTTTCCGCTATGTATAATTGTTACGACTGGGAGATTTTAATCGTAATACTGTACTTCTCTTAATTATGATTACATTTATAAATAGGGGAAACCAGTATGGGGTGGATAGAAAAACTGTTGAAATCATAAAATTGATAAATGAAGAACCAATGGAGAAAGTATTATATACCATTACATGAATTACATTAACTATTAATCCTATATTTTATAATTTTTTAACGCGTTGCAATTTTTTTCAGATGATACTTTTCTGTCACGAAATGAATATTCAAATTTCACACCATTCAGATTATTTGTCAAGGGACATTGTGTAGAAATTTATGAAACAGTATTCCAAAACAGTTATTCAAATTCAAACTGTACGAGCTCCAACCTGTGTTGCATTTAACTTGCAATCATGACAGTCATTGCTATCAACTGTAAAACTGATAAAACACATTAACTTGTTTATTTATTTCAAAGATGACACTTCTTATAAAAACACGTATAGAATATATTTTCTATAAATTTAATCCCTTAAAAAATGACAATCTGTCAGCGGACAAAATGTTCATCGCCATTTCAGAAACACATTTTTCCATTTTTTAATTAAAAAAATAGCAAGCAGGTGGTGAGAATGCTAATTATAAAATTCGTTTTTAATATTACTACTTTACAAAATACTACAGAACTTTTGCTTCAAAACCGAGTCACTTTTTTTCATTATTTAGTTCGTACTCGTATCCACTTCGTACCGGTTTCGCCTGAAGTAAAATTGATCTAAAGTTTGATATTAGATTCCTGTTTTAAGTGGGTAAAATTCCTAATCTTAATAAAATGATAATCTCTAATTTGCAAATTCCATTACGAGGACTTATCGCTGGTATGATCAAATTTTCGTTCACTAGAACGCTATTCAATCCTGTGGCGACGAGGTAATCACTGTAAGATGGGGAAAACTAATAGTGGAGAAACGAGAGCAAGGTAGAAAACGTGTAAGACTCCTAAAGTCCTGGATTTGAGAGACTGCATCCAATTCTTGGCCCCTTGCCAAATTCGTTTTGACTGATGGAATGGCAAAATTCTTACTAAAATTATTTTCTTTCTTCAATTGCTACAATTGAACCTTTGGTAAAATGAAGACTAGATTCTTTAAATCAGAAATTTCTAATTTAGAGTGAATCAAATAGAAATGTCTTATTATCTTCTAATGAGATGTTTAGGAATTCCTTTCATGATGGGGTGGCAGTTAGTAATCGAAGATCGATACACAGCCACGAGGATCCGCAGAAAGTGAAAGACCGATAAAATCATCATTGTGCACTTGAACGCTCAAACCGGTTTGTCATACTCTCTTTATTATCCTCTGCTGTGACGTGCACTACGAGTTTCACAACCTAGATTGTATCTACATACCAAACATTGGTTTTTAGAGTAATTATTCTTATTTCTTAAATCCTAAAACAGAATATAGAAATGTTGTTTCTAAAATATTTCCTAAATATGTTTAATCAGAAAATAATTTTATCTAAAAAATGAAATTAGAAGGCAGATGGAAGAACAATTTAGAGAATTTCCCATCTATTATATGAAACCCTTAGCATCCCTTCGAAATCGTAAGTATTTATCATACTAATGATATATTATTTCTGAAAAAAATATCAGGAGTGAGAAATTACGCAGCGGATTCTAATAACAGTTTCAGATTAATGCTGCTGGCTTTCTATTAGCTTTTTTGGTTTAATTATGAAGTCCGTAAACACTCGCATCCTCCAATCACGATCATTTTTATTTTTACCCCAAAAGGACCGTATTTGCGTGACAATCTCTAATCATAAAATCATTAACTAATCTTTGGCACCATTAAAGTGTTACTTTCTGAAACTTTCATCTCAGCAAGAGTTTTTTACACTCGTCCTATTTTGCAACATGTTTCTCATTTGGTCTTAGCTTGAGTGACGATACGTTTTTCATTCCTCGAAAATATTGGTAAATTTTACACTTTGAATAAACGCACAATCGAGATTTCGTATAATAAGTAGTTTGATTAATCGAGTTTGAAATGAAATACATCTTTTCTCTCATGTTGACGCTCAATTACGAAAAGTCACAATAATCGAGGGACGTTTTTTGAAGCGAATAATGAACTGTAGATGACATGTATGGTATTTTATGGATATTTTGTACATACAAGTTCGTTCGCCTTCAGCAGCATTGGTTTTTCCAATCGGTTTCCGACAAGCAGATCACTCTTTGACAATATGTTACTCAAGAGAAAAGAACTGCACCTTTGAGTAGTGTGACCGTAAATCAAATAACTAAGTAATTCATTCTCATGCAATATACGTAGAATGTAGTTCTCTATTCACAATAGAAAAGTGCCCTGAATACAGGCAGGCGTGAATTTTTGTTAAGAGATGAGGATTCTCTGCACAAAGCTATCGTAACTTGAACCGTGAATCGAATTTTGAGCTGTCTGGCTTCAATGCTTTGATGTTAGCCTATATTACTTACCGTTGCATAAATAATATGCCTGAAGATAATGACTTACCATTGCTGTCAGGAATATTTTAAATTCCATTTGCATTCACTTATGAATTTTTTAATTATTCAATTTGGAACTGTCCAAGCGACATTTATTTGTTTGATGTGATTTAAAACTGTTATTTTAAAAACGCGAATAGTTAAATCAATTAATAAAATAGTTATACATCAACATTTTCCTTAAGTATATTTTTTTCTTCATAAAGAGTTTCTTTGGACTCCACATATTGGCTTACACAGTTGACAGTTGGAAATTCGTTTCTTTAGGTTGGAATAGCAAATATTCTGGTAGAAAATGAACTGTTTGTCCACAATTTATATTTTGGTGTTACAAAAATTCAACTAAAATCTTTCTGCGTTGAATTACAATAAATTTAATCTTTTCTGTATAAAAATGAATGCAACTGTTTGGTTGAAAATTAATATTCTTTGGTTGAGGATTCAAATATTTTGTTGAAAATTCGTTTAATTTCAGCTGTTTTTGATTTAAAAATACAATCTTTTTTATTTGAAATATCTACTGTTACATTATTATTTGTTAAAAGTTAATGTTTTTTGGTACACTGTAGTCAATTTTTAAAATGAATAAAAAGATTACAAGGAATTTTTTAATAGTTGTCAATAATTGGAAGGTATTCCAAATAATTTCATAGAGTTTAGGGTATTTTTAAAAATTCCAAGGAATTTACAAGAACTTTAAAAAGTTTCAATGGATTTCAAAAGATTCGTCTTTTTTTCTTTCAAAAATTATTTTTTTTAACAATTAATTAATTTTGTATTTTTTTTGTTTTTCATTAAAAAATACAATCTTTTTTGTTTAAAATATCTACTATTACATTATCTTTCTAAACATGATTCCTTTTTGACTGAAAATTGAACCTCTTGATTGAAAGTTGAACCACTGTTAAAACATCACTTTTTTGTTGAAGATTCATCATTTTAGTTAAAAATGCATCTATTCCACTTCGTAGATTCATCATTGCAGTTGAAAAATCATCTCTTTGGTTAAAAGTTCAACTATCTTGTTGAAAATTGATCTTTTTTAATCGAAAATCCAACTACTTGGGTAAAAGTTGAACTACTTTGTTAAGGATTTATGTATTTGGTTGAAGGTTTATCACTTCGATAGAAAATTTAATTACGTTGTTGAAAATATAACTATTTTGTTAAAAATGTAACTTTTCTGTCGAAAATTCAACTATTTTGTTGAAAATACGTTCTTTTGTATTGAAAATTCATCTTTTATGGTAGAAAAGTCATCTTTTTCGTTGATATAAATAACTAAATCTTAAAGTTTTTAATTTTAATCTGAAATTGTTTTATTCTGTTCATAAAAATATTTTATTTAAAAAATGTAGGAATCTTAAAATGCTGGTCTTTGAATATTAATGGTCAGGGAATATGAAAAATTGTTTAGGGAATTTTGAAAATGAAGTTTAGCGGCCACCCTGCCTGTTCCATGTAGTAAATTTTCTGATAGATGGGTGATTTCCAACGTCCTAGGATCAACAGAAATTGTTTTAGAAAATTTCAAAATTTGGATTCAGGGAAAACGCGAATTTCATGTATAGGGTGGCCTGTAAAATATACTTATACTATTCAGTTTATTGACATATGGGAGATGCCATTATTTGAAACTATGCAATTAAAAGCAAGTTTAATTTGAAGATTGTTTGATTTTGAAAGCTTTACTTCAACTGATTAATTTTTGAATAGTTTTTATTTAAAAACTCCACATACATTTATAAAATAGTGAAAAAAGAGTAGTTTCAAAAGCTATGTTTTCATCTTAGTATTCTATTCTGGAAGTACCCGTGTGTCTTAAGTGTTTTCTAAGTTTTAAACCTTATCGTAATTTCTCCATGGTATGAAACGCAGATATTGAATTTAATCTCAAGTATAATGCTTCTGCGGGAAATGGCCTCGTTTACCTTGAGAGAACTGGCGGACGCCTTATTCCACGCTCAGACGAAAGCATTCCATTTCATACTAAGTAAATAGACATACCTGTAAAAAGAAGAATTGTGCGCTTGTTCTTATAATCATTGTTACATTCTTTTTATTTTCACGCCTCCTCCTCGAATTCATTTGAGTTATCGAAGGAATGTTTCTTGTTCATTTGAAACATTCCGGAAACTGGTACGCGACAAAGACATTATTTCTTATGAGAAAATTCCACAGTCTGAATCAAGGTATTATTTAGCTGATATTGGTTCCACGTCTCAGGGTGGCCGCAGGTAAGGGAAAACCTGGAAATCGGGGGAAAGTCAGGGAATTTCTGTAAGAAGCACTTTGTAGCTGTGAAGAATAATGCAGGTTGTGAAAATCACTTTTAGTAACTTTTTTTTCTCAAATCAATTTTTAGTCACTTTTTTACGATAAAGTCACTGTAGTCAATTTTTAATATGAAAATATCACTTTAGTCACTTTCTTTCAATAAATTAACCCATGCGGGTTAACCACTACTGAATTCAGGTCTATATCTATTTCTGAATTTTCTTGAATTCTTTTAGATATTTTAAAAGATTTCAAGAGATTTTAGATAGATTTCAATAATTTAAAGTATATTCGGTACGACTTTGAAGATTGTAGGGTGATTTGAAACTTCTAAAGAATTTACAAGAGCTCTAAACAATTTCTGAAGATTTCAATGATTTTAAGGGATTTTAAAAGCTGTCAAGGTATTTTAATGAATTTGCCAGGATTTCAGGAAATATTATCAGACTTCATGTAATTGCATGGAATCTAATGATATTTTAATAGATTTCAAATCATTTATTCACAAAAGTTAAGAGGTTTCGTAGGATTTCAAGTATTTTCAAATATTTCAAGGAATTTTATAGAGCTTTCAACAATTTCAAAGGATTTGAAATATTTGAGGGAATTTAAAAATATTTAAAGGAATTTTTAATTGGTTTCAATAATTTGAAGGGATTTCAAAGATTATTAAACATTTTTTGGGTATTCTTTAAAATTCCAAGCAATTTCTAAGCGCTTAAACACAATGTCAAGGGATTTCAAAAGATTTTGAAGGATTTGAAATACCTTAGGGTACTTTTAATAGATTTCAATAATATAAAGTGATTCCAAAAGATTTTGAAGATTTTAGGATAGTCTTAAAAATTCCAAGGAATTTTCAAGACCTTTAAAAGGTTTCAAGGGATTTGAAAGAATTTGAGATATTTTAGGGTTTTTGTAAAAATTCCAAGGAATTTCCAAAAGCTTAAGAAAATGTCGAGAGCTTTCAAAATATTGTAAAGGATTGGAAATATTTTAGGATATTTTAATAGGTTCCAAGGAATTTTCAATTGATTTTAGTAATTTAATGGGATTTCAAAGGATTTAAAATATTGTACGGTAATTATAAATATTCTAAGGCATTTTCAAGAGCTTTACAAAGTTTCAAGGGATTTTAAACGATTTTATTCATTTTAAAGGATTCAAACAAATTTCATTTGGTTGTAAAGATATTCTTAGAATTTCAGAAAATATGGAACAATTTTACAGGTTCTGTAAGGTTTTGGGATATTCTAAAAGATTCCGAGGGATTCTATTAGATTTCCCAGGATTTCAATGATTTTAAAAGCTCTCAAGGTACTTTAATCAATTTTCTAGGATTTCAGGAAATATCACGAGATTTCATAGAATTTCACGGGATTTTATAATATTTTGATGGACTTTAAAGACCTTATTCAGAAAAAGTGAGGGATTTCGTAGGGTTTCCAAGATTTGAAGAGATTTTAACATATGTTTTGAAATTCATGTGAATTCATTTGGAATTCATCCTGAATTCTTATTAATTTATCCTGAATTCTTTAAAGTTTTTGGAATATTCCTTAATTTCTTTAATTCACTTAATTCTACTAAATTCAATGGATTAAAATTAATTTTTGTTTCAATTCAGCTTTTCAAGTCTTCTAAACTCTCCTTGAATTCTTAGACATTTCATTCAATACTTTTGAATTCCCTTTAATTTTTCTATACTCATTTCAAACTTATCGAATTAATGCATTTTTTATATTTATGAATTATTTTCAATTCACTTGAATTTTTTGTTAATTCGCCTTAAATTTTTATGAATGTCATCGAATTCTTATCATTTTCTTTCGGTTTTAATAGGTCACTTTTTCACTTTTTTCGAGTTTAATAGTCTATGCAGCCCTGAAAATAGAAAATAACAAATTTCTAAATAAAAATTTAAAATTTTGTATTCCAGTTATAAAATATTATATAATATAAATGTTTCAAGATTAGAATTTTGTTTCTGAATATTATCAGGGAAAATTAAAAATTAGTAAGAGAAAAATAAGAAAAAAGTCAGCAATTTTTGAAAATGAAGTTAAGTGGCCACCCTGATGTCTACTATCATACTTTCTTTTAATCACTAGTAAAATACTAAATTTTTTATGTTTGCAATGCAAACGCACGTAATTAGTCACTAGACAAAAGCAAATCGATTTCAGCATGTCGCTAACAAGTCTTTTAATTTTAAATGAAACGTTTTCCGTCAGGTTTGACTTTTCAGAAAACGGTGGAAAGCATACGAAAGAAAGAAAAATGACGTATTTAATGAGTACCCCACGCGTTTTCATAGCTCTCTTTCAACTTTTAATTTTTTTTCTTGAATTTTTTACTCTGCTACCAGAGATGTTACACAATTTTTATTTGACGTTTAATTAGCACTTCAGACAGAAATGTTCAAAGGGTACATGTGCCGTAAAGTTACTTAAAAAACTGTTTTGTTAGTTGGCAGAAGCAGTTTAGTTGGACTTTCATTTGGATATTACTAGCAAAAATTAGCATTTAAACAAGTTGGTCAAAATGTGAAAGAAAATGTAAACTTTAAGCGTTTTACTAATTTCAAACACTCCGCATTTTTATGTTCTTTTTTTTCGACAAAGGAGGAGATAAAAGGAGGAAAAAGCTTTGAGATTCGAGCATCAGAGGATAATAAATCCTTTTAAAGTTTAACATCTCTCTTGATCCTACCTTCTTATTTCCTTTCGTCTACTTTTCGCCACTTACGAATGTTTTTTAAAAGGGGAGACTAAAGGCGAACCTTCTTTCGTGACTCGGTTCTGTCGTACGATTGTCGTGGTTCTTGTCGTTCGCTTGGGAACACTTCCGGCGGAAAGATAAGACGACATTGGAGGCGGATGGAAAAAAATGTAGGGAAAAGGAGAAAACCTACAGGATAAGTCGAGGGTGCTAAAACTGAAATTACGGCCCCCTAAGTGCCCCACCTCTCCGTTTTCCGGCGACTTCTCTACGCGACCCGTTTGTATAATGTAACGACGTGATATATATTTTCTCATGGTATACATGGGGCAAAGGGTGCCAGGTATGAATTATGAAGGTGACGGGCTCGGAGCTCATGCGGAAGAAACTAGAAACGTATCGGCTGTGCTTAAAATCTGTAAGAGCCTCTTACCGCCAAGACAAATTTCAATACCTGAATTGCAAACTAATTGCAGGATTATTCAAACCATTGCTGTAGTTCGTGACACGTGATGTAAAGATTTCCCGCAAAAGTTATTAGTTGAGAATGCTAATTTTAGAGGCGAGCGAGGGGTTAACTACTAGCAATCTTGGTGTACATCTGAGTTCAAGGATTCAAAAGAATAAAAAGGATTTCAAGAATTCAAAATAATTTAAGGGAAATTCAAAGGAAATCAAGTAAATTAAAAGAACTTCAGAATCGGGTGACACCTAAATTCAAGAATTCAAACAATGGCTGTTATACGTGACAAGTAATGTAAAGATTCCCCTCAAAAGTTATGAGTTTAGAATGTTAATCTTAGAGGCGAGCGAGGGGTTAACTACTAGAAATTTTGATATACATCTGACACAAGAATTCAAAAGAATACAAAGGATTTCCAGAATTCTAAATAATTTAAGGGGAATTCAAAGGAATTCAAAACAAATCAAGTGAATTAAAAAAATTCAGAATCGTGTAACACCTCAATTCATGATGATTTTAAAGGACTTTAAGATATTAGAAGGTAATTAAAAAAATTGAAGTGAATTCCGAAGAATTGAAGTGAATTAGAAAATTACAAAGTGACCTAAAAAATGATATAATAGAAAAATGTAATTATTTCATTTAAATAAATGTATTACCATATTGAACCTAAAGCCAATCTAATCAAAGATCGTTGTTGTCTTCTTTGAGGAGATTTAACCAAAATTGCTTTAAAAAAGAATAACATAAAAAACAAAAAAAGAAGTAAAAATATTCAAAATAATCTAAAGAATCAGGTACTAATTGCTACTACTGCTTTCGCATTAGTGATTTCTGACTAATTAAAATTGAGAAAGGTAATTTAAAATGTTGCAGGTCTTACCTTAGTCACTAGAATTAAAGCTTTTACATGGTGTCTATGTGACCAGGAAATTGGGAAAAACTGGGAAATAACCGGGAATTTGATTCAGTTACGGGCATTTTTCTCTAGAATGTACTAATATGCAAATTAAAAGTGGTTTCATATATTTTATTTCTCTGATTTTGAGTTTGCACAGGCAATTTTTGGAAAAATCGTCATTCTCACTTAGGGAATTTCCAAAATAATTACGATTCTGAATAGAAACAGTGATTTTTTTTTAAGAATTATAATTTTGAGTTGGGGCAAGGGATTCTACTAAAGAAATATAATTTCGTCTCTAAGACAGGGAATTATCTAAAAGATTTATAATTCTAAGTTGGGACACGGATTACATAAAAGAAATATAAAGAAAATTCACGTGAAGAACTATAATTATTTTGACTTCGAACACAGGAATTTTCGAAAAGAATTATAATTCTAAGTTACGTTGTGGAATTTCATTCAAGAAATATAATTTTAAGTTTAGGAGAGACAATTTCCATTAAGAATTATAATTTTGACTTTTGCACAGGGAATTTCGAAAAGAATTAGAATTTTGACTTTGATTTGTCACGAATTATAATTTTCATTTTAGGACATGGAACGGGAGTTTTTGAAAAGAATTTTAATTCTCATTTAGAAGAAGTGAATTAAAAAAAATCCCTGTTATAATACAGAATTAGTCACTTTTTGAGACTTTTCTCTTCCAAATTTTGGAAAAAGGATGTTAGCCTGTATCTGAATTATAGTACGAAATTTTGTGAATAAATGTGATTCTGACTAGGAATAGGAAATTTTGGAAATGAATTGAAATTAATTTTTACTTTGGAACATGAAATATCGTAAAGAATTGTAATATGGTCTTGGAACAGGTAATTTTTAAGTTGAAACAGGAAATTTCCGTAAAAAATTATGATGTAGACTTTGGGTCAGGGAATTTCCATTAAGACTTAGAATTTGAGACAGGGAGTTTACATAAAGGATGATAATTTTTATTTTCGAACAGCGAATTTCCGTTAAGAATTTTAATTTGATTTAGAACAGGGATTTTTTTGACATGGAATGGGAATTTTAAGTCAGAGCTTCCATCTTCCAAATTTTTGAAAAGGACTGTTACTATATTTGTGAAGTATAATAGAAAATGTTGTAATTAAATATAATTCTGACTTAGAACAGAGAATTTTTGACGTAGAACGGCAATTTTAGAAAATGTTTTAAATTTTGATTTAGAAGAAGGGAATTTAAAAAAATCACTTTTCAAATTCAGAATTATGATTTTTTCCGAAATTCCCCGTTCCGAATTAGAAAACTTTTAATTTTTTAAAAATGTTTATAAACTTCTTGAAGTCTTAGAAAAATCGTTTGCATTCATTCAAATCTTTTGAAATCTTTTAAATTGATGGGAAAAATTAAAATCGGCCGGGAATTTAAGATTGTCCATCAAATAGACATAGATTATGTTTGAAATTTTGTGAAAAAAGTTATTTTTTTCATTTTTTGGACCAATAATAATAGTTGTTGAATTAAAATGTCTGCAGTTTGTTAATTATATTTCATGAAGATGAACATTGAAAAATTATAATGATTCCTAGATTTAAATTACAGAGTTTCTGTTTCTTGTTTCGTTCAAATGTATCTTTTTTCACTTCACCAGACAAGAGATAAAGTATTCTCCATCTAATATTCCAATTTTTGGCACGAATACTCTTCGTATCTAAGACTTTGAGATTAGAATCTTTCATCGCGGAAACATTTAAAAAAGTCTTTAATACTGGAGGAAGATGAAGGATTAGTTACAATATTTTCTTTTTTTCAACTTCCTCCGTAGACACAGCCGCTGTCGGAACAGTGCGGCAGTCATGAATATTTCACCAGGGTCTCTGGTGAAGGAAAAGGGTGGGTTTCATCTTTCGTACCGAATATTAAAATATCGAAAAGACGTAAATGAAAGAGAGCGAAAAGAAAGCAGATATGACAGGTATGGCAACGTGAAGACGGAACCGATCTTATAATAGATGTCGGATGCACAATGCGGCGATTCCGGTAGTCACAGTGACGTCAGATTGACATCCGTTTTCTCCACGATTCGCAATACGGAGTCTTAGTAACTGAATTTAGGAGGCTGAGCGAAACCCTGATTCTATTAAGATGGTATGGTGGTTTCCTGCATTCTCGTCTTCAGCCTTCGACAGTCTGCTTTATTTACTATGCAGAGTGGTGGGTACGCGTGATGGATATTCTCCGTGATATATGTTCAGTCAAGCGGGGTTGTATTGTATGCAGATTCGTTAGGGGTTATACCTTACCTCTTCTTCTTCATCCCTTTTCCTCTTTAGTGGCACCCAAATGAATAATATCCTTCTTTAAAAGTCGAATCTGGTTCTCCAACTATTTTAATTTCAAACAAAGTCCTCAGTTTTCCCAGATCCTCTTAAATCTTCTAAAACCTGCAACAACAGATAAAGAAGCGGAACTCTAGCGAAGATTCGTTTAAGTTAGAAGTGCAAGTTGCGTGCGGAACGCGATGCGATAAAACAGTTCATCACGTTTTTCAGAATGATTTATCTTTTACGTCACGCCCAATATTCCTGCCCAGAATTATTGCCACGCTAGTTTTCCTGGCATAACTTTTA